>VKKW01000594.1:0-39682 GCA_018350135.1 Citrus trifoliata | reverse complement strand
ATTGAATATGGACTTGAATTTTGAATTATTTATTCTATTAAATTTAAATAAAGGCACATGAATAAAAAAAAAGTACATAAGCTTAAAAAAAATAAGAAAACTTGGCATGCGCTTTTAAAAAAAATTAAAAAGGAAAAAAAGCTTAGTGGGCTATTTTTCCTAGGCACGTCCCACGGCACGGCACGTGTGGACACAATACAAGTGGGCACGAGCACGAGCACATGTGTGCACAGCACGAAATGAATAGTGGGCACAGCACGCGCACGAGCACGAGCACGCGTGGGCTTCCTTTGATGGGCCTGGGCCGACATGGCATGGCCCGTTGGCCATCTCTAGTCTTTACAACAAAAATTAGTAAAAACATCACCAGGACTGAGACATTCCACAACTGTCAACTATTCCCTACCCCCAACCTGAAGGAAATATTGTCCTCAATGTCTAAAAACGAAAGGAGTAGAATTCAGAAGACTTCATCCGGCCATTGTTGGAAAATATTTACAAATGGAGAGTAAATCTAATTACACTTTTACGAGGGTTACTGCCATCATCATCAGTTGCCCAAGCCACGCCAAAGTCATGGGATCGGGCTTTAGTTTGTAAGCTTGCAAAAGATCAAGTAACTCGTTAGCGTAGGAACACAAATAAAGAGTTTTCTCACTAACGGTGGAATGAGAAATAATTTTTTAATTGCATGATTAAAAAAATGCTATTAAACCATCATAAAAGTTATTAACATTTAATAAACTGATAGGTTTTTTATGGATATTCAATGGGCCCAAGAAGTAAATGTAATTAGCCGCCTCTAAAGTTGCAAGATCTCTGGCAAGAAATGAAAGTATCAGCATAATTTAACATTTCGGATATTATTTCTTGCATACCTGAAACAGATAACTCTTCTCCAGTTGGTGGGTCTGGTAGACATCCTAAAAGTTTTAAGGCTTTTGAATAATGCCTAGCACTTGTCTTCTCGAACGAAAGCAGCTTCAGAAACAAGTTTGATAACCATCGGTTACCTCCACCATATACAAGATGTAGTTGTCTCTCAGCTATAGCGCGACCAAGATCTATGGCTGCTTGAACTAAACTCCTTATACTTTCCATATCAAATCCAAAAGCACACAAATATTCTTAAGTTGTTTGCTGAAGTTGTTGCCATTAGAAAATTCTAAAAAAGAAAAAATTGTGGGTGCTTGAAAAGGAGCTCCTATTAAGGATCTTAGTGACGTACATAATGATACACATTTGAAAATGGGGTGGTGTGTTGTCAAATGATGCGTTGAAGCGTTTGGCTCAATAATTCAAAGGCAAACAGTTGAAAAGAAAAAGAAAACAATGATTAGATATAAAATCACACACAAAGAATAATAATAATAATAATAATGCAAAAGATAAAATAAAAGATATTTACTGGTAGTTGTGAATGTGACTCACATTTTCCTCTGGTTTTACATCTAGTAATGGCTTGAACGCCTTCTATGGGTCGAGGATAGTTTTCCATCCAGTTTTTATAGAAACAGGCGAACAAGGTCTTTTAGATTAGATTCCCAAGACTAAACTGTGCACTTCCTTTTGGAACAGTTTCCATAAATTATGAATTTCACGTTGAACATATCCGCTCGGATGCGCCTCAAGAGATCTTAAGATATTATCTAACAATTCTTTACTCATGACATCCTTAACGAATTTGATTTATCTTCATGATTTACAGAAACCATTCCTAAAGTTTTACAACATGGTTTTTTGCAAGCAAGTCTTCCACAGTGGGGATATTCAGAGCCAAGTCACTCAGCTCTTATTTTCTTAGCAAATTTACTTTTACCGAAACTAGGCATGTAGGAAACAAATGGATAAGAAAACCCACCTGCCAACCAGACCTTTGCTTCAATTAACCAGCGACTGTTAGCTAGAATCTCATTGATCATTAACAAACGCAGTCATCACAACGAGATTTGTAAATCTTCTTAAGAGATTTTTGAGGGAGGGAAGGAAAACGTTGATGTAATTTATGTTGCATTTCTTCCATGCTTGACTTTGAGGTTTCAGTTATTGTGGGAAACTGAGAATACCGACTTAAAAAGTCACAGAGTACCGTTATCTGCCATTTATACGGGAGAGTGAATTAAACTAAATGAATGAAATCTGTAAAATCAAATCAAAGTGAAGAAGTAGAACAAAAACAAAAACAAAAACAAAAACAAAAAGAAATAGAACAAAAAAAAAACATACACACACAAGAACAAAAAAACAAAAAACACACACACACACAAGGAATATAACTCATCTTCGTCCTTTTTTTGAATTTACCTCTACTTCCAATTGGAGTTCATAAATACCATCCTCTATTTCTTTGAGTTGTCTTTCTAGATCTTTAATGTGGAATATAACTCTGATGGTTGTAGATCCCAAATAGGATGTGATTTACAAAATTGGAGCAAGTTCCTTAGGTGAAATTTTATATGTAAAATTGTTTTAAGATGTTTGAAAATGATCATTCTCATGGAGGTCCTCATGACAAGTATAAAAATTGGTGAGCTAAAACAGAATTGTCAAACAACACACAATTAAAAATAATGTAATGCACTCCATTCAAGAAATAGAAAGGAAAAAAGAAAACAAAAATCAACAAATGGTAAAATATGAGTAAACAAAAATAACAAAAAGTTAAAACAAAAGGCTTAATTAAGATTTGGTGGGTCACTCAATTTGATTTCGGTGTCTACTTCACGTGGTTGGTATTTTAGATATGGATACATATTTTTTATAACAAATGGACCATTCCACTTTGACTTTAACTGTTGGGGAAAAAAAATCAATTTTTTTTAAAAAACTTTTAAGATTGATCTCATACAATATATAAGAATCGTAATCTACAAATCGTACCTTAAAAATCTGAGAAGATTAACAATCTTTACTTTTTCCACTAAAGTGATTTTAGGCTCCCATATCACGATTTGTCACCACTACTCCTGTTAGATCACGATCCGCAACCAAATAATCTTCCAGGCTATGACTCAGGTTGATCTACACTTGACGTGTGGGCACCTTTATCACCACTAAAACAAATAGAACGAGAAAAATTTTCTCTCAAAATTAAAGAGAAATTTTTTTCTCTGATCTGTATAATGTAGCCTTTGTCTATTTTCTTTAGAGAAAATAAACCTTTTTATATCTCTATTTAGGGAAAACCCTAGGCTCCATATTTATTTATTTATTATATTAAATCCCATTTGATTTAAATTGAAAAATAATTAGAACAAAAGTCACGTTACTTGTTCTTGTGTTATAGGGGCCCACCTTGTAAAATTACACAAGTTCCCTTACACTCAAGCATATTAATGGAGCCTCCCACTAAATAATATATTTAGGCTTTTAAGCTAAATAGCTAGTTATCTTGTTTATTAATCCAATAGTGGTGCAGTCAATTAAATGAACTAACCCGGGGATCATTTGCGAACATACAATATTGGCTACAACAATTAAGCCTGTAATTAAATGAGCCTAATCATTTAATTCCAACTCTACTCCACTATAAGATTGGAACTTACCTCCATAATTGTATGTTCGAATAATAATTCGTCCTAAGTCACATTGATTTCTTTACTGATCAATCCTTTATACCACATTGCTAATTCAATCGATATCTCAACTGTCCAATCAATTTAATTACATCTTGTTCCTTGATACTTACTGGTTTTCTCTAATGATCATTTTCAACATATTAAATATGTTGACACACTCTGGCCAGAAAATTCTATGATCAAGTGTTAAAAACCCATCAAGAAATGCGTCGTACAAATTCTATATCGTTAATCTATAACTCCAATACTCATAATTGCTCCCACCAATATACCAGGTAATCTTGACCACAATTGTGTGTCGTGCCCATTGGTAACTCAAATGGAATAACAATTACAATCTTGAAATCATAACTAACTCGAGATTAAGATTACAGTAAAATCAATGCCTATGAGATTTAATAAGTCTGACATCCATTTCAAGGTTAATTAAATCTCATATGTGATCCAGTTCAATATAGTTAAACTACATCAGTAAATTCATATATGATTAAGACAAATCATTCAATGAATTTACTACAGTCTAAACATAAAGAGAGCGTCCAACTCTATTTATCAACTGCAAACTAAATTTATTTAATCATAAGATAACTTGTATTTATGTCTTCTGTGAATCCATATGATGATCACATAAATACATATAATATGATTAAATGGACCTTATTCAATATATATTTATGCAATTGAAAATATCTCAAATATTTTATTAATCAGAAAATAAATTAATATGCTTTAAAAGAGCATATAATCCCAACAATCTCCCACCAGCTCTTAAAGCATATCTGGCATATTGCACATGCTCTAGGACTCTAAGTGCAGGTTATAAAGGTTTCCCCCTAACAGCCATTGTAATAAGATCTGCCATATAGCATTTAATGCCATTTGGGATACTATTATATAACCTTTCTACACTATTCCCTTACAAGATGATATTTCCTCTTAATATGTTTTGTTTCTTGTGGTTCCTTAGATTGAGCTACCGCACCACCATAATCACAAAATAATTTAAGGGGTGCAGTTACAACAGGTACTACCTCAAGATTTTGTAGGAACTTGCGGAGAAATATAGCTTCTTTTGCAGCTTCAGATGTAACCACATATTCAGCTTCAGTTGTGGAGTCTGTGATATAAGATTTTCACACTCCTCCAACTAATAGTTTCATTTCCTACTGTAAACACATTTTCGAAAGTTAATTTTCTGGAATCTTTATCTGACATAAAGTATAAGTTCATCACCAGAATACACAAGCAAATAATTTTTAGTTCTTTTTAGATACTTTATAATATGCTTGACTGCAGTCCACTGTTCAGGTCTAGGATTAGATTGATTAGATTGATATATGTTAGCCATCCCTACCGCAAAACAGACGTCTGGCCTAGTGCAAAGCATGGCATACATGACACTTCCCACAATTTCTGCATAGGGAACTCGTCTCATTTTCTTTATCTCTTCAAATGTTTTAGGTGATTGATCCTCAGAGAATACAATTCCATGTCTGAATGGTAATAAACCAGTCTTGGAATTTTCTATGCTCAATCTAGCAAATATCTTGTCGACATAGACGGCTTGAGACAAGGCTAAAGTTTTATTCTTCCAGTCTCGTAGTAATTTGATACCAAGAATATAACTTGCCTCTCTCATATCTTTCATGTCAATTATTTTGCTAACTAACTCTTTATTATAGTTAATACTTTTATATCGTTTCCAATTAGGAGAATATTGTCTACATAAAGAACTAGAAAGGTTACAGATTTCCCTAAATTTTCTTGTACACACATGGTTTATCAATGTTTTGAATGAATCCAAACAATTTAATCGCTTGATCAAATATGATGTTCCATGGCCGGGATGCTTCCTTCAATCCATAAATGGATCTCTGCAACTTACATACCATGTGTTCTTAGCCTTCTTATATGAATCTATCTGGTTGCTGCATGTAGATGTCGTCTTCAAGATGCCAATTAGAAAAACAGTCTTGACATCCATTTGTCAAATTTCATAATCTAGCACTGTAGCAATGGAGAGCAGAATCCTAATGGATTTAAGCATAGCAACCGGAGAAAAGATTTCCTTATAATCGATTTCTCTTTCTGAGTAAAACTCTTTGGCTACTAATTTTACTTTAAATGTTTTCACCCTTCCGTTTACTCCTCTTTTTCTCTTGTATATCCACTTGCACCGTATAGGTTTTACCCTATTTGGTGCCTCTACAAGTTCCCAGACTTTATTAGAATACATAGATTCCATTTGTTGATTCATGGCCCTCTTTTTCAAAGTTCAACATCTCTATCTATTACAGCTTTGTTATAACTAGTGGGATCTAGTACATGTTCATCTGAGATAGTCGTATAGGTTTCTCCCAATAACATGTATCTCGTAGGTAACCTAGCTACCCTCCCACTACGACGAGGTTCTAAAAGTGATTGTTGTTCAAGGATAATCATGTGTTGATCAGCTGGTTGTTGTTGTTCTTTATGTAACAGGTGTTGAAAGCTGAGCATCAAGCTAATCTCTTTTTTATTTCCTTAGTTTTACCTTACTCTTAGGTTATAAATAATTTATATAGTCTTCCTCAAACAAAGTAAAGAATATGTCTATAAATACATTCTCATCTTGAGGACTATAATTAAGACTTTCCCTTATTCCTTTAAGATACCTTAAACATGCAAGCTTCTGAACACGAATCCATTTTCTCTACCTCTGATTCTAGTATAAATACTAGTAAACTCCAAATACGAATGTGTCTCAAACCATGTTTGTGTTCATAATTTATTGGAGTAGTAGACACCGAGGTAGATGAAATTAAGTTCAATGAACTTTGCAATTTTAAATACTAGTATTTGGAATCAAAAAGGTAAATGATAAACCACGTAGTATATATCTTGTCTTATCCAAAAGAATCTTATTTCTCCATTTAATTACACTATTGTATCATAGTGTTCTTTATATGTGGGAGTTTATCCCATTTGACCTTGAATTCTCCATAGAGATATTCTTTGTTTCGATCATATGGAAGTTCTTTTATGTTCCTGTCTAATTGGTTTTGTCTTATCCATGTACTCTTTTGAATTTCAAAAGCAATGGAATCATGATGCATTTAGACAAACATAAATAAAATGAACATTCATCAACAAGATTGATAGAATACTCATAACCTCTTATAACATGTAAACTGATTAGTCCGTATACATTTTGTATGAGCTAAATCCCTCGTCATATTACTTTTCTAAATAAGATTTATAGAGTTACAATAATCAATCTTAATAGGCCAACAAGCCTATCATTAATCATTTTCTTAAAATCCTATTATGTTTTATGACTTAAGTATAAATATCAGAGGTAATATTGGTTAGAAGAATATTTTCTTAGATAAATGCATATACTAATTATCATTATATCTTGCTTTGAATAGATCGATGGACTTATATGATATATATTGTCTTTATAAAAAAAAAACCAAAATAAGTAATAAACAGAGGATCTAAAAATAACAGTGTGCTCCTGTTTATTAAAACAAGCCATCGAAATTAAATTCCTCTAATATTTAGAATAATAAAGACAAATATCAAACCTAAAGTCTTGTAAAATTGATCTAACCTTTCAACTGATATAAACTAGCATGTCCTCAACTGTTGTTTGAAGCTTTTTTTCACTGAATCTCTTGGTTTCCTGAAAACCAAATAAATGAATTACAAATAAGATTAGTTATCTCAGAATTCACTATTGCATGAATCGATAGAAATTTGAACTAATTAGGAAGCTTAAAGATTTGCTATACCTGATTTTAATAATCTTAGGACAATCTTTCTTCTAGTGACACTTCTGTCCACATTTGTAACACTTGCCTTTTGGCTTGCCCTTGCCGATCCTAACTCTTTCTTGCTCATTCTTATCTTTCGACTTAAATCTTGAAGAGAATCTTTTTTCAGGAGGTTTTCTACTGTGATAAAATTCTTCTATAGCATGTAATTCATGCATTAATTCAATTAAGGTCATATCTTTATTGTTTAAGATATAGTTGACCTTAAACTCTTTGAATGTATCAGACAAAAATTCAATCACCATGTTAATCTTTATTTTATCATTGATTTGAACACCATGAATCTCTACCTCATTCAAATAGTCCATCATTTTGAGGACATGATCATGAACTCTTGTTCCCTCTTCTATTTTAGTATCCGTAATACATTTTAATACTGCTTCTTTGGTAAAATGAGTATTTTGCCCAAACATCTGATGAAGACTAGCCATTATTTTAGTGGTTGTTTCCATGCTCCGATGTTTCTTATGCAGTTCCACAGAAATCGAAGCCAATATATAGCACTTAGCCATTTTGTTAGCTTCGCACCATTTCTCATAAGGCTCCCTCTGATTTCTATAATCGTATAACATTGGTTCTGGAGGGCATGGCTATGTCAACACATATTTGCAGCCTTTAGTAATGAGAATATTAAATAGATTGTGTTTCCGATGTAAATAATTTTCGCCAGTGAATTCATTTGTAACAAGGATAATTAATAATGGGTTGATGGAAGACATTTTCTGAAAAAACAGAATAGAGATGCATAAATACTTTGAAACAATATTCACAATAAATGACAAAAATGCAAAAAAAAATCATAAATGCATTTTAATTTATTGTAACAATAATCTAGTACCGCTTTAACAAGCTATCCATTGGGGAAGTCATGTCTACATTTACTAGACACAATTATCCATTGGATTATTTACTTTCATATAAAGACATGATAAATAATTATCGTTATCCTTTGGGCCTAAATTTATTAACAGAGCTTCGTTGGGAAGGTTAATAACAAATTTTAGATGAGTGTATAACCATTGTTTCAATTTACGTATTTTTTATATCAATAGTCACCGTTGGGGTGAACAATTAGTTGAAAATATTTTCAATTTTATCTTAGAAAAAGTTCATCAAATAAAATATATAATATATATACCCTCCGTATGGAATATCACCGTATCATGAAGTCGAGGTATATATATAATTTTATTATTGAACTAACAATGGAGCCCGTGGGAAAAAATATCTTGAATTTTTCCTCTCCGACTCAATATTTTAAAATTAATTTTTCCCTTTTAAAACATACATATTGTTAATTGCATGCTTCCTACAATATTATCTAGATGATATCCAATATTATTAAGCATACGCAAATTACAAAAAATATAACGAGATTTATAATATATGAATGACATGTATCATTATGCATAGAGTGACACTACCTATTCTATATGACATGTTATAGTGGCATGTTATCATTCAAAACATAACATACAGAAAAATAATTAAATAATCTTAATTCATGGCTTTTCTAAAATAAAATAAAAATACATTAACCCTAACCCTAATCTTCATTGGGCTTCTTGTCAATTTCCATCTTTTCATAAGCTTATCTTTATTAATGGACTATGGAAAATTGAGCTTTTAAATTTATTATTGGTCCAATTTAATTTTTAAAGAAAATAAATAATAATTTAATTTTTTTATAAAATAAAAATTTTGGACCAAAAATAAATTTAATATGTTAAATTTTATCTATGCATCTTAATTCATTAAGCCCAATTTCAATTGGGCCTAAACCTAGAAATCATTAAGCCCAAAACTATTTTTCACTTAAAAACATAAACATAAAAATTTTCTGCCCATAAGAAAAATTATGAAACTATAAGGACCTCCACGATAAAAATCATGAAATCCTAAAATCATATTTTTCTTTATTCTTCTTCCCCAACCGCCATCTCCACAAAACACCAACTGTTGTTCACCCATCTCCATCACCGATTTGACCATCGCCGCCACGCCGGGAAGCCACCAAATGACGCCATCCGCCAGCGGCAAACGTCTGCAAGCTTCCAGCCCCCGCCAGCAAGCTTCCAGCGTTCGTACGCTTACTGCTGGCCTCGAACGCGTGCTTGCTGCTGGCAGCGTTACTAGTGGTGTGTGCTGCCTGTAGCTACGCGTGCTGCTGGCATGCGCATTGCTGGTTGCATGCTTCTCCTCGCCTGCTGCTTGTTGGTCATCGCTAAAATTTCTAGCAATTCCTTCAATCCGTCATTGTGTGATTATTTCTAGTGATTTACAAATTTCTTACGCCAATTTTGGCTTACAAAATTTATATAACAATAAACTAAATCAAGAGGAAAACATGGTGCTAATAAACCGCCCCTCTTGTTACAGATCCAAAGGAAAAATAAAGTAGAGAATCTAACCATGAATTAAGACAAACCAAAACATGTTTTATTCATATATTAAACAAATAATATATATTTGAATAAATTGTGTCACTCTAATACATAAATTTCAAGATTAATTTCATACAATATTCTTATATATTAATATGTGATGGCTCTAATACCAATTGTTGGAGAAAATCATTTTTTTTTAACTTTTAGGATCGATCTCATACAATATATTAGTTTTCTACTGAAGTGATTTACGTCCTAAATCACGATCCGTTACAACTACTCATGTTAGATCACTATCCGCCACCAAAAAATCTTTTAGGCTATGACTCAGGTTTGATATGCACTTGACGTGTGGGCGCCTTTATCACCACTAAAGCAACTAGCACAAGAAATTTTTTCTCTCAAAATTAGAGAGAAAAATCTTTTTCTCTGATCTGTATAATATAGCCTCTGTCTCTTTTCTTTAGAGAAAATAAGTTTTTTTATATCTCTATTTAGTGGAAACCTTATGCTGCATATTTATTTATTTTTTAATTCTATTAAATCCCCATTTGATTTAAATTAAAAAATAATTAAAACAAAATTCACGTTACTTATTCTTGTGTTATAGGGGTCCACCTTGTAAAATAATACAAGGCCCCTTACAGTCAATCATATTAATGGTTCATCTACTATTATTTATTCTGATCATACTGTTGTGAGATATTTAACTTGACAATCAAGGACAAAAAGGTCGCCAAAAATGTTGTTGCAGATAATCTTTCAAGACTTACAAATGAGTCATCAATTGAAACAACACCCATCAATGATTCTTTCCCTGATGAATTTTTGTTTTCTATAAACAAAATGCCTTGGTATTCTAATATTATTAATTATCTTGCAACAGGTGAAATGCCACGTGACTGGAGTTCCCAAGACAAGAAATTTTTTTTTAACGGAAGTGAAAAGTTTTTGTTATGATGATTCATACATGTTCAAGTATTGTTCTGATTAAATTTTTCGAAGATGCATACTAGACGATGAAGTAAGTAGGGTCATTCAATTCTGTCATTCTGAAGCATGTGGTGGCCACTTTTCTTAAAAAAAATAGCTGCAAAAATATTACAGTCTGGATTTTATTGACCTACATTATTTAACGATTCACATGCATTCTGCAAAATATGTAAGAATTTTCAAATGGTAGGATCCATTTCAAAGCGAAACATGATGCTTTTAAACCCCATTTTTATCATTGAAATATTTAATTGTTGGGAAATTGATTTTATAGGCCCTTTTCCATCATCATTTGCATTTGTATATATTTTGGTTGTTGTTGATTATGTTTCAAAATGGATTAAGCGATTCTTTGTCGACACAATGATCACAAGAATGTGATCCATTTTTTAAAAGAAAATCTTTTGACCATATTTGAAATATCTTGAGCCATTATCAATGATGGAGGTAAATATTTTTGTAACAAGCCATTTGAGTCTTTAATGAAGAAATATGGAATTACACATAAAGTTACACATAAAACAAATTTTAGAAAAGACAATTAATACAAACTGTAAAGATTGGTCTCTTCGACTAACTGATCCACTTTGCACATATCGTACTGCTTCTAAAACATCTTTAGGAATGTTTCCCTATCGGCTTGTTTATGGAAACTCTTGCCACTTACCGGTTGAACTTGAACATAAATCATTTTGGGCCATTACATCTTTTAATTCAAATCTTGATGATATTGGTAATGTGCGTAAATTGTAATTGAATAAACTTGAGGAATAAGGAATGGTGTATATGAGAATTCCAAAATTATAAAGGCAAGAATCAAAATTTTTCATGACAAAAGAATTTTTTGGAAAACATTTGAAATTGGTCAAAAAGCGCTGCTTTATAATTCTCATCTTCATTTGTTTTCAGGGAAGTTAAAGTCAAAGTGGAATGGTCAATTTGTTGTAAACAAATGTGTATCTATATGGTGCCATAGAAATTAAGAATCCAAAGGATGGTGTCACATTTAAAGTTATTGGTCAAATATTGAAACCATATCTAGAATACCAACTACGTGAATTAGACACCGAAATTAATTTGAGTGACCCACCAAATCTTAATTAAGCCTTTTTTTTTACTGTTATTTTACCGTTTGTTGATTTTTTTCCTTTCTATTTCTTAATTGGAGTACATTACATTGTTTTTAATTGTGTTGTTTGACAATTGTGTTTTAGCTCACCGATTTTTATACTTGTCATGAGTACCTCCACGAGAAGGATCATTTTTAAACATCTTAAAGAACTTTTACATGTAAAATTTCACCTGAGGAACTTGCTCTGATTTTGTAAATCACATCCTATTTGGGATTTACAACCACCAGAGTTAGTATTCCACGTTAAAGATCTAGAAAGACAACTCAAAGAAATAGATAATGTTATTTACGAACTGCATTGAAACTGGAGATAAATTCAATAAAAAGACGAAGATGAGTTATATTCCTTGTGTGTTTTTTTTATTTTGTTGTTCTTCTTCACTTTTGATTTGATTTTACAGATTTGATTCATTTTGTTTTGATTCCCTCTCCCGTATAAATGGTGGATAACGGTACTCCGTGACTTTTGAAGTCAGTATTCTCATATTCCCACAATAATTGAAACCTCAAAGTCAAGCATGGAAGAAATACAATAAAAATTGCATCAACATTTTCCTTCTCTCCCTCAAAATGCTCTTAAGAAAATTTACAAAGCTCATTGTGCACGACTACATTTGTTAATGATCAATGGGATTCTTGCTGACATTCGTTGGTTATTTGAAGCAAAGGTCCAATTAGCAGGTGAGTTTTCTGATCCATCTTTTTTCTCCTTTAATGATGAATCCTCAGCATGTACAAGTACAATTTGAGTTGTTTTTGTCACCGACGTCCCCACTTTGTTATCGACTTCTTTTTCTTTTCGCAAGGTCATGATGGCTTTGACCTCTCCATACTGTTAAGGTGAACTAGTACTTACTTCATGCACTCCTTTAGGATTAGGCACTAGTTGACGTAGAAATTTGTCTTTCTCAATAGTCACTGCCAAGGTTTGTACTGAAGAGTCAAGCTATCCCATCATCTTCTCGAGGTTTGAAATTGATTGGACTTGTGAGTTGAAGCCTGCTCTCATCTCATTTCGTAGTTTATCAATGGTGCAGTTTTGTTGCTCGATCGTTGAGTAAGATTCTTGAAATTCTAGAATGCATCTTCCTATGATCTGGGTTCAGAGTAGTTAGGGTTCTGATTGTATGGTCTAAATGGCGGCTGAGAGGCTTGAGGAACTTGATGAATTAGTTGCATTGGTGGAGCTAGAACTATTGTTCCACTCTGTTAGAACCCTTGAGACCATAAAAAATTGGGGTGGTCTCTCCATCCAGGATTATATGTGTTGGAGTAAGAATTGTAATTTGATGGCTTTTTCATTACACTTATGGCATTGGCTTGATCTAGGTATGAGTCATGGTCATGTGGCTCTGTTGATTTAGCAGTTGTTAATGATGCTATTTGTTGAGAAAGACCTTCAACCATCTTTTTGGCTTCTTTAATTTCTGAACTTGACTTGCCAATGTGAATCTCATTCACTCCCTCAATTCTTTTAGTATTCCTGAGTGATCAACTCCGTTGTTGGGAATTATATGCTTGTCGCTGGAAGAAATCCCAAATCTCTTATGCACTTTTTGACATTAGCTCTCCTCCACTTGTAGCCATTAGTCATTATTGCACATACGACAATAATCCCTCTAAAACGTATTGGCATTTGTGCCATTTCTCGTATTCATGATGTGGACACTTCAAGAGTAGCCCATTAAATCGCTCCCATGCTTCCAAAAACTACTCGTATTCTCTCTAGGTAAACTCTGAAATTTCTCTGCGAATAGCATTGGTTTTATGCACTAGGAAATATTTGTTCAAAACTTTTTTTACCATTTATTCCCATGATGTAACGCAATTAGCAGGCAATGTATTAAACCATGAACGAGCTCTATCCTTTAAAGAAAATGGGAATAATCTAAGTTTAATATCATCATCTGAAAAATTCTCATATTTAAATGTTTGACAAACAACATGAAAATCATTCAAATGATTATATGGGTTTTCATTTTCTAGGCTATAGAATGTTGGGAGAGAATTTAGCACACTAGGTTTTAGATCAAAATTCCTACCAATTATATTTGGGTATCTTATGCATAATGTGTACAAATTAGCTAAGGGATTGAGCTTTAAATGGCCTCTCTTATGTTGCTGGTTGTTGCAAATCCATTTCAATTTTATCTTTAATTGCAACGTGTTTGTGTGTGCCAAGTGTTTTTTGGAGTTCAAAGTCTATGGGCTCAAGATTAGGTAATTGCGACCTTCGACCATGCATGCAAATAACACAAAAAATGAGAACAAAACAAATAAAAATAAAGAAGAAGGAGAAATTACGATACTAACCTTATCACGATGTTACAACTTTACTATGAAAACACACTAAACAAATATGTGAAATAAATTAACTAAAATTAAAATAAATTAATAAGATAAGCGAAAAATTACAAAGAAAAATAACTTCAAAATTAAATTACCGAATTTTAAAGAAGAGAAAAAGAAAATAAATTCTTATTTCAAAATGCAAATTCACTTTTTTTTTTAAATGAGAAAAAAATTACAAGAAAACAACTAAAAGAAATTATTTACAAAAATTAATTCTACGAATTAAAATAACTTACCTCCACAGAAACGGCGCCCTAAACTTGTTGTGCAAATTTTATTGAACATGCAAGTGCACAAATCTATTATAGAATAGATCAATGGTGACGAGTGTCGATCCGGCAAGGAGGTGGATTTTAATTGCGTGTAGAGTTAATTTTCTAAGTGGGTGGTTGGATTTGTGGTGAAAGTGATTTAGATTATCCTAAAATTTAAATGAAAATGACGAGAATCAATTAAAGTAAAATCTATTGAAATTAAGCGCTTGGATATATGGATCTGCATCAACACGCACCATGGACTTAATATTTTTTATTAGTGCCAATTAAATCATGAGGGGGGTTTCCACTCCTCATGAATCTCACTCTGATTAATATGGTGCTAAGGGTTTATCGTGTCAAATAATAATAACCTTTCACTAGAAAGCCGGTTATACCAGTGTGGTATCAAGACAAGATTATTACTATTTGTCGACGAAAAGTCAAAACATCCACATAAATCAGAGGGGAAGAGAAAGTAAATTTACCAAATTAAGCCCACGGAACATGTTGAGACTTCACCTTCAACCCATGTTTGAAAGAAAATTAGCTACTCATAATTGAATTAAGGGTAAAATGAAAATTTATTAAAGTACGTAGAAAAAACAGGATAAAGAAGGAATTACAGAAAATAGAGCTCAAAAATGAATTCAGGGGTGTTGAATTAGCGAAGGGAAGCCCCCTTTTTGTAGATACAATGAGTAAATCATGGCTATCGGATTAAAACAATTTGGACGCTCAGGATTGCGCCATGTGGCAAGTTCTGATTGGATAGAACACATCATCAGGGTTGTCATTCCGTGTAATGCATATATCGTACGTATGTTTTTTGGTCCACTAACATACTCGCACGTCACCGATCAACTCTACATAAACATTTTAGTCCAAGAGGATCACGACACATCATCGGTCAATGCCAACTCATCAATCAATGCCACATCATTCGTCCAATCCAATGCTGCCACGTCATTGCCCAATGCCACGTCATCGTACCATATATGTGAACAGTGTCGTGAACAGTATCATGGACAGTACCATATATGTGAACAATGTCATTTATCCGTTTATACTTCTTCTAAGGTTTTCGACTGTCCTGAGTTTAAAATTGCTATCCATTTTGCTATCTGATCTCTCATTCATTGTGAAATGACCATGATGCCCTCCTAAAATACATAAAATACATAATTATAATAAAACACACATAATTAAATTACAAGGGACTTAAATACATAAAAGTAGAGATGTTAGTGAGATTCAGAATGTAAAATGACGATTTTCTCCTTTATAAATATACATTTTCTAACACTCAACAATTACCTATTATCTTATTCCACTCCAATGTGGAGTATCACCATATGTTTTATAATTTGCACCACTCAATTATGTTGGAAAATAGGGATGATTATGTATTCCTAATGATATGTATATATAAGTAAATAAATAAAATTAAAAAAAGGAAAGAAAAAAATTTCCAAGCAAAAAAAGAAAAGAACCTTGTAATCTCCAAAAAGTCTCATATTACATCCTACTAAAAGTCTTTTTTTTTTATTATTTTAAAGAACTATAATCTGAAGTAAAAGTAGGTAATATGGACCAAAAATTGTGGTGATGCATAAAAATAGAAATAAATTTGCCTAGTAATTCCAAAAACTTGAGATCATTTCATTTCTAAGTTGTGGGCATTATTCTTGGTGAGAGCGTGTAATATTGTTTTACTATTCTCTTAATCTACCACTTTCTAGAGTGATAGTTTTTCTGGGGTTTATTTTCTTTTGAGAGAGTCACTCTTAACCGTGAGATTTTGGGATTTGATATATCATTCTTAAAAATGACTTGATTAATGTAGCTCGGATAAGTGATCATTTTACATGATTTTAATTAACTGATTTGTATGGGTGTGATTTTCTTTAGGCTGAAGATAATGTTTATACTTTTATTTGATTGTTTTCATTAATCCGATGAAAAAAGTAAACAAAATTTTCAAAAAAAAAATTCAATTTGGTATTGAAATTTAGCTAAATTTTTATCGTTTAAATTACTAAGGCCTAACAATAAGCTAGTTGGGGTGTGATTAAAACTAAAAAGTGTACGTGTAATAAGGATAAAATTATTAGTTTTTCACTTTAAGTGTTGATTAATGCGCTCATAACTTACAAATTATAAGAATTCTCCCCAAATATATTTTTATTAAATTAATTTGCAACATATTAATTTTTATCTTGTAAATATTTTTTCAGGAATAAAGATGGAATTGGAACTGGAAGTGATAAAAAATAAGAATTACTGGAGCCTTTTAGAATGGACAATTGAGGAGATGTAAATAAATAAATAAAAAATATAAAAATATAAATATAAATGAAAAAAATATAAAAATATATATATATATATAAAAGAACAAAATGTGAGCAACCATACTTTGGTAGCTCGTGATGGTCAAGTGGCCCTATTGCCACCTGACCATCACACCTTTCAATTAATATATATATTTAATATAAATAATAAATAAAATAAAAGAGACGATGCATCCCTTGCTTATAAAAGACAAGGGGATGTAAGCCAGTAGGGAGGGGCTACAGAGGATTTCTTTTTTTCTTTTCTTTTCTTATTTTTTTCTGTACCAATTTTCTTGTAATATATTACAAGAGTTTGTCAAATAATAAAAAGAGTATTTTGTTTTCTTTTAATATGAGTGCCTAATTTTACTAAGCTGATGTGAAGAGTGAGCTCAAAGTTTCAAATTATAAAATTAATTACTTTCTCAAATGAGTTTTAAGTTTATTTTATTATTTTCTTGTTATTTTTATGTCATGTGAATTTATAGATTTCCTTGGATTTGTATGGTATTTTGACATAATGTCAACACATTAATATAGTTGTAGCACATTAGGTACTTGGTTCCATATTTATCCACACACTTAGTTAGTTGAGAATTAAATGATATAATAATTAACTGGTAAAAGTGAGACAAAATATAAAAAAATGAGAAAGTATTAAAATATAAAAAATGAGAAAGTATTAAAATTATAGTTTGAAAACTAAAAGTGGATCTCGTAACCTTAGCATACTTTTAAATTGATTCCTAATAATTTCTTTTCTCACAATTAATTTTCTTTATTTAACAAATTAACAACTCGATTTTAAATTCCATATGCTTCGACCTTGGATTCACCAGGTTATATTATAACTAGACACTCTTATACTTGGGAGTAATAACACCTTTGAGTCGTGTCACCTTTGTTGGAAATTATATGACCAAGAAGAGTATCTTATTTCACCATAAAACGACACTTTTCCTAATTTAAGACTAAGTTTTTTTTTTTTCATCCCTACGAAACTAATGTTAGATGATACAAATATTCATCAAACGAATCCCAATAATTAGAAATGTCATCCATAAAAGCTTCAAGAAATCTCTCAACCATATTAGAAAAAAATGCTAAGCATGCATATTTGAAATGTAACAAGTGCATTACAAAAACCAAATGGTTTTATATCCAAAAGTTTCGAAAGGGTAAGTAAAAGTAGTTTTCTCTAGATCTTGTGGAGATATAGAGATCTTATTATAATCTGAATATACATCTACAAAACAATAAAAGTCATGACCTGCAAATGGAATTAATTTGATCAATAAATGGAAGAGGAAAATGACTTTTCCTTATGATTGAATTCAATTTTCTAAAATCAATACAAACACGCTAACTTATAGTTACTCTAGTATGAATTAATTTGTTATTAGCATCAGTAACTACTATAATACCATATTTCTTATGAACAAATTGCACGGAACTAACCCAAGAACTATCTAAAATAAGATAAATAATTCCTCTATCTAATAATTTTATTGCTTAAGCTCTTACTATCTCTTTCATGTCAGGATTTAACCTATGTCAACAAAAGAGAAACACAATATGTACAAAGGAAAATGAACTTACATTTCTTGTCATTGAGTTAGCCTCAAGCTCCAATTGAAATTCATATATACCACGCTCTATTGCTCTGAGTTGTCTTTCTTGATCCTCAATGTAGACCACTAATTCTGGTGGTTGTCGTTCCCAAATTGGATGTGATTTACAGCTTTGTATCAATCTTCTCAACTGAAATCTTATTTGCAAAAGTCTTTTAAGATGTGTGAACAGAATCTTCCTTATTGAGGTACTCATGATGTATAATGATGAAGAAAACACAATTATTAAACACACTTAAGTAAGAAACATCACAACGCGTATCATTCAAGATAGTCAAACAATTCAAACGGTAAAACAACAATGAATAGTTAAAACACTCATTAAAAACTTAATCAAGATTTTGTGAGTCACTCAAATTTATTTCGGTGCTTGGTTCACATGGTTGGTATTCCAGATAGGGCTTTATTCTTTGTCTGTTAACTTTAAATGTGACACTGTTTTTTGAATTATGAATTTCTATAACCCCATGTGGAAATACATTTTTTACAATAAATGGGCCACTCCATTTTAACTTTAACTTTCTTAGAAACAAATGAAGACGAGAATTATAAAACAATATTTTTTGACCAATTTCAAATTTTTTTCGAAAAATTCTTTTATCATGAAAAATTTTTGTTCTTGCCTTAATAATTCTTGAATTTTCATATGTATCATTTCTTAATTCCTCAAGTTCATTTAATTGCAATTTTTGCACATTACCAGCATCATTCAAATTTGAATTGAAAGTTTTAACAGCCCAAAATGATTTATGCTTAAGTTCAACAGGTAAGTGACAAAGTTTACCATAAACTAGCCGATAGGGTGACATTCCTAAATGCATTTTAAATGCAGTATGGTATGCCCAAAGTGCATCAGTCAATCGAAGAGACCAATATTTGCGGTTTGGGTTAATTGTTTTTTCTAAAATTTGTTTTATCTCCCTATTTGCTAATTCAATTTAACTATTTGTTTGAGGATGATAAGGGTAGCAATTTTATATGTAATTCCATATTTTTTTTTTATTAAAGACTCAAATGACTTATTACAAAAATGCCTACCTCCATCGCTAATAATGGCTCGAGGGATTCCAAATCGACTTAGAATGTTTTCTCTTTAAAATTTAACGACGGTTTTACTATCATTATTTCGACATGACATTACTTCAATCCATTTTGAGACATAATCAATTGCCACTAATATGTACACAAATCCAAAAGATGGTGGAAATGGACCTATGAAATCAATTCCCCAACAGTCAAATATTTCAATTTCAAGTATGGAATTTAAGGGCATCATGTTTCTTTTAGTAATTGATCCTAATTTTTGACAGTTTTCACAAGTTTTGCAAAATTCATATGTGTCTTTAAATATGGTAGGCCAATAAAATCTACATTACACTAATTTTAGCTGTAGTTTTTCTTGAAGAAAAGTGTCCACCGCATGCTTCAAAATGACAAAAATTAATGACACTATTTACCTCATTATCAGGAATGCATCGTCGAAAAATTTTATCAGGGCAATATTTGAACAAGTAAGGATTATCCCAATAAAATTTCTTTACTTCAACCAAAAATTTCTTCTTCTCCTGAGTATTCCATTGCGAAGGCATTTTACATGTCAGAAGGAAATTAACATTAATAGTATACATCAGGAAATGAATCATTGATGGTGTTATATCAATGCAGATTTCATATATGACTCTTGATAAATGATCATCAACGATATTTTCGGCACCCCTTTTATCTTTAATAGTGAGGTCAAATTCTTGAAGTAACAAAATCTAATGAATTAGTCTTGGTTTGGCATCTTGTTTATTCATCAAATATCTTACAGCAGTGTGATCAATAAAAACAACAGTTTTAGAACCAAGCAAATATGAGCGAAATTTGTTTAATGCATACACCACACCAAGTAATTCTTTTTCAGTTGTAGAATAATTCATTTGAGTACTATCCAAAGTCTTACTCACATAATGAATTACAAACGACTTATGATCCATTTTTTGTCCTAAAACAGCACCAACGGCAAAGTCACTTGCATCACACATTAATTCAAAAGGCAAAGACCAATCAGGAGATTGCATAATAGGTGCAGATGTCAAAAGGCAAATTATTTTCTCAAAAGATTTTTGTTAATCATCAGTCCATTCAAATTGTGCATCTTTTAATAAGAGGTTACAAAGTGGTTTAGAAATGACACTAAAGTGTTTTATAAATCTCCTCTAAAATCCTGCATGCCCTAAAAAGGATCGCACATCTCTAACTGTTTTTGGTTGTGGCAATTTAGTTATGATTTTAATTTTTGCTTTGTCAACTTCAATTCTTTTAACAGATACAACATGACCCAAAACAATTTCAGAAGTAACCATGTAATGACATTTTCCCTAATTTAAAACAAGTTCTTTTTCAACACATCTTTTTAAAACGTTTTCCAAATTATCAAGGCAATCATCAAAAGAATTCCCAAACAATGTCAAATCATTCATAAAGACCTCTAAACAATGTTCAATCATATCAGTCAAAATACTTAGCATGCATCTTTAAAATGTTGTAGGAGCATTACAAAGTCCAAATGACATTCTTTTAAATGCAAATATTCCAAAGGGACATGTAAATGTGGTTTTTTCTTGGTCTTCAAGTGCTATAGGAATTTGATAATAACCTGAATATACATCTAAAAAGCAGTAGTTGGGATGTCCAGCTACTCTTTCTAAGATTTTGTCAAGAAATGGTAATGAAAAATGATATTTTCTAGTGGCTTCATTTAATTTCTTATAATCAATGCACATGCGCCAACTAGACGTAATTCGTGTTGGAATTAATTCATCTTTTTCATTTCTAACTATAGTGATTCCAGATTTTTAGGCACCACTTGTTTAGGACTTACCCACTTACTATTATATATATGGTAGATAATTCCCGCATCAAGTAACTTAAGAACTTATGTTTTTACTACTTCTTTCATGTGTGGGTTAAATCTTCTTTGAGGCTGTTGACATGTTTTAGCATTTTCTTCCAAATTGATTCTATGTGTGCAAATTAAAGGATTAATACCTTTAATGTCATTTAAAGTCCATCCAATTGTGTTTTTATGATTTTTAAGAACAGATAGTAACTTACCTTCTTGGTCGCTTGATAAGGTCGAAGAAATCACAACAGGATAAGTTTGTTCTTCTCCAAGATAAGCATACTTCAATCCCTCTGGCAAAGGTTTCAATTCCAATTTAGGTACTTCTTGTTGTTCAGTCTTTTCAATGATTCCAAGCTCCTCAATTTTTGGTTTCCCATAATCACTTTGCAAAGTCTGATAAGAATCAAATAACAAATTTATATTAGAAGTATCATATTCAAGTTGTTTATTTGATTCAATCGAATTAACCAAACAAATATCACTAAGTTCAGAAAAACTCCCTTTTTGAATATTATCCTCTATACAAGATTCAAGCAATTCCTTTTGTTCATCAATTTCATCTTCATTCTTATTTTCCTCATTAGGTTGCTTACACATATTGAAAACATTCAATTCCAGAGTCATATTTCCAAATGACAAATTCATTAAATCATTCCTACAATTAATCAAAGCAATAGCAGTTGCTAAAAATGATCGAACTAAAATTACAGGAATTGGTTTATAATTATTCACAACAGGTTCAATTTCTAAAATAATAAAATCCACAAGGTATATGAATTTATCAACTTGTACTAAAATATCTTCCACTATTCCTTTGGTATTTTAATTAATCTATCAGCAAACAAAAGTGTAGTTGAAGTTGATTTTAACTCACTAAGATTAAGTTGAAGATAAACTGAATGTTGAAGCAAATTAACACTAGTACCAAGGTCTAACAAATCATGCTCAATTTTGTGATCTCCAATAATACAAGAAATAGTAGGACAACCAGGATCTTTATATTTTAACTTATTATTAGTAGACAGAATAGTACTTACTTGTTCAACCATGAAAGCACTATTTTTTTCCTTCAATTTCCTCTTAACAGTGTATAAGTCCTTTAAAAATTTGTCATATGAAGGTACCTGCTTGATTGCATCTAACAGAGGAATGTTAACTTTCACTTGCTTAAAGATTTCATAAATTTCAGAAGAGTGGTTTGATTTCCTTGGTTTATTCAATGCATGCGGAAATGGTGGTTCAGATGGAACATTAGTTATTTCTTCACTAGGTGTAAGTTTATCTAGTTCTTCCTTACCCTTTGAATTTTCATTTTCACAAGGTTCAGGAATAGGCCGATCAATAACCTTACCACTATGAAGAGTTATAACTGACTTAACTTGGTCAATGGGTGCATTTTAAATCTTAAGATTTGGTTGTGGTTGAGCTGGAAATTTTCCTTTTTCTTGAATTTTGAGTGCAAAATCAATTTTAGCAAGAGTATTTTGCAAATAAAAAAAGGTTTGTGCATTTTGATTGTTAATAGCATCTTGCTTCCTAATGAATGAATGCATTGTATCTTCTAAATTTTTCCATGGTGGGGTTTACGAGAGACCAGACATTCTGTATTTTTCGATGAACTAAGAGCATAGACAACCCAAAAAGACACAGACTCTCTTTGGTCACTTAGTCTAAATATAAGGTTTCAGCTATTGTCTTAGAACAAAGAAAGAGTGACAGCCTGACTAGCTTTCTGGTGCACATGATCCTTTTTCAAGGCAAGTGCAGAGCATACTTACAGAAAATAGATATTGAACAAGGGTAAGAGTTTTAAACCTAAAGAATCTTAGAATTAAATAATAAAAACGAAGATTTTAGTTATCCAAAGGGTGGAATATTGAAACTTTTAAATGTTAACTAAAAATTGTCTTCCTTTTATTCAAAATAACTCTCCTTATATAAAGATAAGGAGGAGAAAAGACAAAAGTTGGATTAAGATCAAGAAGAAGATTAATCAAAATATGGAAACAACTTCATCTTCAAGTTCAACTCCTTCTTCATCTCCATCTCATATCTCTCTTTCTTCTGCTCTATCTCTCCTAAAATCATGTCAAAAACACATAGTCTCAAAGATCGAAAATCTTGTAGAATATTCCTATATCCCTAAGTCTGCTCAAATCAATGAATCTCAGTTCCCTATCATGAGTCCCTACAACCTATACAAACAAAAAACTTCTCTCACCAGAAGTATCCGAACCCTGAGTTCCACCAAAATACCACTACCAAAAGAATATATTCAGTCTTCTAGATTGGATTAGTGTGCTTTACAAGCCTTTCAAAGTGAGCAGTATGTCACTCTAGAAATACTCCCGGATCTCGTAGCAAACTGGAAACGAGAAGGGTATACACATCTCAATCTTGGCGGTGTTAGATTAATTCTGACTCTCTATGGCAGAAAAGACTTACCTGTCACAGCAAGAATTGCTCTCCGTGACACCCGGTTCAAACAGTACCAACATACTGCTATAGGAACGATTCTTACCACACTTCATGCTGGTAGTGTCCTGTTAACCTTTTACCCAAATTTCAACCTCTCTCTTGAAGATCCCAACCTTCCAACAACTCTTAAAGTCCAAATTCAGCTACAAGGAGCAGAACAAACACCCACATCAAAGATTGCAACTCTCCATCACTAAATAGTGTATCGATTACAGAATCATGCACTAGACCTTCCTACACCCCACACCACATCTGATGCCTTAATGATCCTTGTAGACACAGACACAATTCCCACCATCATCCAAATTCCCAAACAAATTTAGAAGCAAGAATTACTTGAACTTATGCCTTTTGAATGGTTGACCAATTATGAGCATTTCCACCAAAACTCTGAACCAGTATAGTTTACAGAAGCCACGTTTGAAAGAAGACAAAATGGTCAAGTCAAACTGTCTTTTCAAACACCTGACACCAAGCATGTTTCAGACGGCCCAATGCTTTCTTACACTGCTATGATAACAGCAGTCCAAACTGGTCAAGAAAAGAAACTTCCCATTCATGGTTTCTCATCAGAAGGGTATCCTGTATATCGTGACAAAATCAATGGCCATTCTCTATAGGATGTTCCTGAAGCCCATATGTGCAATCCGGATTGTCCTTGCCTGGGTGATACGGATATTGATGATGAATTAGAAATTATGAGAAGAAAGAAAAAGAAAAAGAAAAAAACCTTCTCATCCAAAAACATCTTGCAAATCTTTTCCTCCATAACCTCCACCAAATCCCAAACCTCATGTTCTCCCAATAAGATCATGCCTAATGTTTTCAAGCCAATCTTATGAGGAATCTTTCCCTCCACTTGAAAAACAGACAGACGCACAAACCAGAATTATTTCAAAACCTTTTGTTCAGTCCCCGGTTATAACCTCTGGGCAACCTGAAGAACCAAAGCAATATGAAGCTGTTTTAAACTGGCAAACCAAAAATGCCAGTGCTCAGAACTAAACTCTCCAACAACTCGGAAAGAAAATTGACCGAGTTGCTAGTCAAGTCTCCCTAACTGAAAACAAAGTAGATTCAATCAGCAATCGTCTTGATCAGATGTACATACATCTACAAGACCGTATCTCTAAGCTAGATACCGATCTCAGACGAATGATTAACAATCACATCTGGGGTCCAGAGTTTAACAAAAGGGAAGCAGAGATCAGAAAAATCAAAGCTGAATTGGCAAGAATTGATGCTGAAAAGACTCGTCCATTACTTTTTACTCAAACACAAACCACACATGTATCTCCTCCTGTGTTTGAAACTTATTCACCTTTTTACATACCATCCATACCTCACTAACCTGTATACAATCAGTTCTTTGGTTTCTCACACCTTCAACCCACTCCTCAACCAAAGTCTTCTTCACCCAAAAAATTAAAGTCCAAAGTCAAAATTTCAGAACCAAAGTCAAAAGACACTTCATCCTCCTTTGTTCCTCTTGTACCTCCAAAACACTCACCAAAGGCCACTCCCGAACCTCCTAAAAACGACAAAGGCCCAATGGATCAGTATCATTATCATGTTGTTCAAAGCTTATCATCTGACTCCTCTGAACCAGAAACAGTATATGAGTCAAACCCATCTTCCTCTTCCTCTTCCACAAACTCAGCTGGTACTTCCACTAACTCTGAATCAGAATATGCTGACATTACAAGCATATTAATGGCAACCAAAACTAAAGACCCAAGTGCTTCAACTTCCACACCTATTGTTGAAGACAACTCTTCTGATCATGAAAATGAAGCATCTCAAACAGAACCGGTGCCGCCAATGCTGCTAGCAGTTCCTGATCACTCAATAAAACCATCTTCAGCATCTTGGTTCACCTTTGATGACATTCCCTATCACAAATGGCCTGCTAGACTTCAAGAATTTGCTGCATGAATTGATCTCCAAGGAACAAAGCCAAATGCTCAACCTCAAGTCGTTCTTCGTGAATTAATGGCCCGCTCCACGGGTTCTTTACGAGACTGGTTAGAAAGCTTGGGAGAATACTGACAGCTCCAATTCATGCAATCTCCAATCGGCACAGCACTCAATATCATTCATGAACAATTCATCAGTGAAAAAACAGCATCTACGGATGCTAACAGAAAAAAGTATCATCAGATGAAGTACTGCTCTCTCAAAAGACACCTTTTAGAATCTCATTACAAAAGGAATATTCTATTTTACAAGCTAAATGGATTCAATGAACTTTCTCTCAAACATGTCTTTATAGCCTCACTTCCTTTTGAGTTACAACCTGATCTTCAAAGGAAACTCACAGCCATTAATCTTAGCATAACTGACATCTCTCTGGGAAAGATTTTCCAATGGCAATATTATGCCTGGATAAAATCTGTGAGTAGAAGGAATTCTTCAAAAACCTCATGGAAGACAAAAAATCATTTTTCTGAAGCTTGTAAAAAACCCTATCTCAAGATTGAGTGCAAAGATGAAAAGAAGTGTGTTTGTCTAACCAAAAAGAAAAAACATTTTCAAAAACACTTCCACAAAAAGTCATCCTCCAAAAAACATTTTCGGTATTTCACGAAAAAGGATGTATCCTAGTACAGAAAGAAAAAGCATAATCGTTGTTTCATCTATAAGAAACGCGGTCATTTTGCCCGGAACTGCCCTCACAAGTCTACCAAAGTTGTTTGTCTTATTCAACATCTTTAACATTCTTCACTATTATCTAAGAATGAAGATGTTGAATCAAACTTTTCTGAACAGTTAGAACAAGATGACCAAGCTACTTTCATTACCGCAGAATCCTCTGATTCTGATGATATTTCAGTCATCTCTGCAGTTCAAAATGTTAACCATGTTTCAGTCATTTCTAGACCTTCTCTCAAAATGTCAATCCTTCCTTCAAGGTTTCATAAACCTATTCTTGTCATTGGGTTTATTGACACTGGTGCAGATACCAGTATGATTGATCTTTCTGTACTTCCCTCTGATTGTTGGGAACCTCATTCAAAACTTTTTAGAGCTGTTAATGGAGAAATTTTTTAAACCACTTTGATTACCAAAAAATGCATTGGTATTCAATTCTTTCTGAATTGCATAATTTGGAAAACGATTGTAGCTTCCAAACTCCCAAATAAAGATTTACTCATAGGTTTTGACATTTTTCATTTAGCTAAAAACCTATTCCTCAACAGTTTTGGAATTCGCTACAAATAATTTTTTTTGCCTTAGATAGATACTCTACGTCTGTATGCACTTTCACAGTTCCATCATCCTTCACCTCTTTAGAAAAATGAATAATTCTTCATTCACCTCCCTTTTAAACTTAATGAGGACATAAACCCCACAAAAGCTTCTCACCCGGGTATGTCTCCTTCAGATCTCTTACTTGCTAAGCAAGAATGTTCTTAGTTGCTTCAGCAAGGCCTCATTGAACCTACTTACTCAGATTGGGCTTGTCAAGCCTTCTATGTTGAAAAAAGATCTGAATTAGTTCATGGTAAAAAGAGATTAGTCATTGACTACCAGCCACTTAACACTTTCCTTAAAGATGATAAGTTCCCCCTTCCAAAAATCCAGACCCTGTTTGTCCATCTTCAAGGGGCTCGTATCTTCTCTAAGTTCGATTTAAAAGCTGGTTTTTGGCAACTTGGTATTTCACCAGTTGACTGTCCAAAAACTGCTTTTTGCATCCCGGATGCCCACTATCAGTGGACTGTTATGCCTTTTGGTCTTAAGGTCGCCCCTTCATTATTTCAAAAGGCCATGACAAAAATTTTTTAGTCCCATTCTCCATCATGCCCTGGTCTACATGGATGATATTTTATTATTTTCATCAGACCACGATAGTCACCAATAACTTCTTTTGATTTCTTTCACATTGTGCAGGCACATGGGATCATGTTTTTTGAAAAGAAAAGCAGCATAGCGAAATAATCAATTGACTTTCTTGGAATGGTGATTAAAGATGGCCACTATCAACCTGGTCAACACATTGCAATTGAATTATTAAAGTTTCCGGACACACATCTCAACAAAAAGCAGATACAACAATTCCTCGGGATTGTTAATTATGTCCGTGATTTCATTCCTAAAGTTGCGGTCCACACCAGCCAACTGTCACGCATGCTCAAAAAATAGTGCCCTCCATGGGGATCAGCACAAACAGAAGCTGTCAAGCAGCTAAAGGTGATAGCCCAATCACCTCCTTCACTCCGAATTCCAACAACTGGACAACGCATTTTATAGATAGATGCCAGTGATGATTATTGGAGTGCTATTCTTCTTGAAGAGATAGATGAAATACGACATTTCTGTGCACATGCAAGTGGACAATTCAAAGAAACTGAAAAGAATTACCATGTGATCTATAAAGAAATTTTGGCAGTCAAATATGAAGTCAAAATATTTGAGTTTCATCTCATTAGCCATAAATTCCTTGTCAATATGAACAACTCTTCTTTTCCTCGAATCTTTGATTTCAAGAACAAGTTGCTCCCTGACAAACAACTCCTCAGTCTCAAAAACTGGTTTGCCAAATATGACTTTACGGTCCAGCACATAAAAGGTAAACAGAACCTTCTCTAAGATTTCCTTACCCGTCCGGCTATAAATAAGCCCTCACTCATTTCCTTAATCCACAACATCCCATTCATATCCATGAATCGTCAACTTCTTTTCAAAGCTCTCAACTAGAGAAACTTTCCCATGAACATCCCTTTTCACTCAGTCTACCAAATTCAAGATTTTGCAAAGAAATTTTTATACTGGTATTTCTTCAATGTCCAAAGCAAAAAGCCTGATCATTTTCCTTCCCTCTGTATGGAAAACTTGTTTCTCACAGGTCTTACCCTGTCATCTCTCTACATTTGTGAAGATGAGTTATGGGACATGTGGTGTCTCACCACCCTGTATGTTATAAAGCTGGTTTTTCCTATTAAACCAGTCCTCACTCACATCACTACTCCTGAGTTCTCACCAGACCTTCTGTGAACTCTTCTAGAATGGTATTCTCCACTCACATAGTGGCGTAAACAACTCAAGAATCAATGTACTTTTCACGGATTAGACAGAATGCCAGAACAAGAAGCCCACGTGTGGTCTACAGTCTTCATCGTCAACAGGCCCTATTTCCAACACCCAAAAACAAGAGACTACTGGACTCAAGATATGGCTTATAAATAGAAAACTTATCCCCATCCTTATACCCTCATCCATGACACAACAGTTACCTCCGTTCTCAAAGCTTATCTCATGGAACTCAACAATGTTCAACCACCTGCCACAAACATCCACCACACATCTGTTGGATCATCACACACCCTTGAGATAATTCCAAAAACACAAGCCTGTACTCCCAATTCAAGTTTAAGTCCTAATGGAATCCTTGTCATGGAACAACGTCCTGATTACACCAACGTCTTATTCCAAGACGCTCAGGACCCATGGGAAGATTTTCAGTCTCTCATCCACACTAAATTTCCACTATACTGTCACCGACCCAGACCCTCCTGCTCCATCAGCACCACCTCACATGACTAAAGCTGATGAAGAAAAATATCAGCAAGCTGAAGAATATCTGCAACAGAGATAAATCCGTCGTGCCAAGCGTAATTATGAAAAAGCCACAGGCGACGTGTCTCCATCCTACTATCCATCCACTCCGTGATTGCCAACACAAATGGAATCTTGGCTTTTACTTTAGCTTTACTAAAGTTTGCCTTAATAATTAGACAAGGGTCTTGTCTTGTCTAAAGTGTGTTTTATGCTTTTCCTTTTAAATTTGGCGTGATGTGCTTTAATAATTAGGTTTTGCTTTTCCTTTTGTAAAGATAAGGGTCCCACCTTATTTCTCCTTCCTCGAGATCTATATAAGGATCTCCCTTCCCGTTTGTAAGGCAGGAGTTAATCAGAAATAAACTTTGGTTTTCTTCACATCATGTTTTTCTAAACCTTTTCTCTCTTTTAGGAATCAAAAAAATTATTTGGGTTAATAAGGATACGCTCACCTCAAATTTTCTATACTGAGTATGCTATGTACTTGCTTTAAGCCTAAGGATCCTATGCATCAGAAAGGTCCTGTTTTATCCTCCAAAACTGATTTTTGAAAAATGAAATTGATTTCTCACGACGTTCACCCTTTTTGAAGGCCATGAGTGCTGTGTTTTCGGGGGGCATCGTGAAAAACTATTTTCAAATATGAATTTCAGATTTGGTATTTGATGGATAAGTGTATATCGGCTGGAAACCAAAACTTGCAGGCTACTGGCCCTAAGGACAGATTTCGTTCTGTTATAGATCTGGTGTAAGAACACCACGTACAATCACATACAATCATCGTCTCACTGGAACAGTAGTGGCCGACAAAAGCAAAGTGCATAATTACATGAGGACAAACAACTTTAAAAAGTTAAAGCATAAAGCACACAGTACTTTATTTTACATTATTACAAAGAGACAAATCTCTTTAAAGAGATATTAACGCGTCTTCAGATGAGGAGGAATATGTCTCGTCAGGATCACGATTAGGGTCTTTGTGTTTCTTGAAGATTTTTTCTGGATGAGAACATCCTGGAACACATGGCCATGGGCAATATTGACTTTTTGGTGATGGAGGAGCTGGTTGAGGAAAATGATCAGGTTGTGAGGAAAATGGCAGATATGGAGAAGAGGATGATCCATGGAATTCATATGATGATAGTGAAGGTACCGGGGTAAACTCTTCATAAGGATCTTGGGAATCTTGGAATAAAAAGTCAGTGTAGTCTGGGTTTTCTTCTTTTATGATGATTCCTCGGTTGGGTGGATGAGATTATTAGGATGGTATGGGAATCATAAATATTTCATGTTTTGGTCTAAGAGATATGTGGAAGATATCTTATTGGTCTGGAGGAATATGGTTAAGTTCCATGAGAAAGTTCTTTAAGGAAGTCTTGATTTGAAAATCTTGTTCAAGACAGGCAATGTGAGGGATTGTGATCCATTCATAACTCTGATTCTGTGTCCAAAAATCTTTGGTTTGAGGATCCTGGAAGTATGGACGGTGGATATAAAAACAATAGTGAACTATTTTCCTTCTTGGTCTGGAAGCTCTAGAAGACGATGTGTGTCAGCAATCTGTTGTAGTTTTTTGTACCACCATGGTAATGGTGAAAACCATTCAAAGAGAGTCCAGGTAAGAGAAGTGGAGAGCTTTGGATGATTGAGTTTGTTGAGGAGGGGTAAAATTGAAAAAGATATTTTTGTGGCATACAAAATAATAAGACACCAGATATACCAAAGCTCATCTTCAGTAATATCTCGATGTGGAGTGATTACTAATCTTGTGAGGAAAATGTGATCAGGATGAAAAGTGAAAAAAAAAAACATAGGTTTTTTACTCGACATATAAATGTTCATAAAAAACCTAAAAATGAATTTTCTGGCAAAGTCTTGAATCTGGTGAAGAGACTGAAAAGTCATGTTGAGTGGGAAAGGCTTATGTGTGAGGGCTGTTTTAGGGAGTGAATTAGCCATGGCGATAATAGGAAAGGAAATCTGAGAAGTGATACAAAAAAACTGGGGAGGTTTTTGTTTTGGAGGTCTGGATAGTAAGTCTGAAATGAGGTTATGATCTCCTTTTATATGCTAGACATGGTAATCATATCTTGAGAACCATTCTTTAAGCCAAAGCAAGGTTTTTTTCTAGAACAACCTTCTGCTTAAAGTTCAAGATATTGGGAAAAGCTGAATTATCTAGTCAGATAAAAAATCTATGGCCAATCAAATGGAATTAAAATTTTTTGATACCATTTTTCACGACTAAGATTTCTTTGTAGACCGTGTGATAATACTTTTGTGCATCAGGGAATTGTCCACTTGCATAAGCAATAAAGTGTTCTTTTCCATTGCAATCTTCAAGAAGGATGGCCCCCCATGATTCATCACTTGCATCTGTTTGTAGAATCCTTTTGCCATCTGTGATAAGATTTAAAGGTGGCGAATTCTGGGCAATATGCTTTATTTGATTTACAGCATTTGTGTGGAGTTCTGACCAGGATGGTGGATTCGTTTTTAGGAGTGCAAAAAACTTGCATGTATGGTGATTGACATATTGCAGGAAATCTCGGATGTAATTGATAATGACAAGAAATTGTTGGACTTACTTTTTGGTAAAGTTACTTTCGATAAAGTGGAGTTACTCTTGTGCAATATGGAGTCCAGGCTGATAATGTCCGTTTTGGATTTTCATGCCAAGAAAGTCAACAGGAGTGGTCGCAATCATAGTTTTCTTGACAAAGATCATGATTCTATGTGCTTAAATAATCTGAAAAACTTGTTGGAGTAACTTTTGATGTTCATCATAGCCTTTTGAAAAATAAAAGGGGCAGTTTTGAGGCCAAAAGGAAGGACTGTCCATTGGTAATGGGCATTTGGAATACAAAAAGCAGTTTTGTATCTTTCATAGGGATGAATGCCAAGTTGCCAAAACCCAGACTTTAAGTCAAATTTTGAAAAAATTCGGGCATTCTTAAGGTGGACAAAAAGGGTGTCTATTGGGTAATGGAAATTTCTAATCTTAGAGAAAATTATTGAGTGGCTGATAGTAAATGACTAATCATTTTTTGCCACGAAAAATTTTAGACCTTTTTTCAACGTAAAAGGCTTGGCAAGCCCATTGAGAACTTGTGGGCTCAATGAGACCTTGTTTTAGCAATTGGGCACATTCTTGTTGGGCCAGGTAAGGTCTTGTGGGGTCATTCCTGCATGGGTAGATTTGGTTAGGTTGTTGTCTTTATTTAGCTTGAAAAGTAAGAATATGAAGAATTTTGGGTTTTTCCACAATGGGTTTGGATAGGTATAAAGGTAATGGTTTTCAGGGCAAAATTTGAGGATTTGATATGTAATGGCCTGGTATATGGGTGGTGAATTGGTTAAAGAATAGATCTTTAGAGTGTTAGTGAAGGGTTTAATCATGGATTTGTAATGAAGACCAGAGGAAGTAATCTGGACATTTTTTGCCTGATGTAGAATGTCAAAACCTATAAGGAGATCTTTGTTTAGCAAAGATGAACCAATTAGTTTTATCCAAACAACACAATTAGGAAATAACTTTCCGTCAGCTGCTTTGAAGTGTTCCTCCTGAGTTTTCCAATACTCAGTAGGAAGAATAGCAGGATTAAGCATACTTTGCTGAGCACCTATATCGATAAACCAATGGTTGTGATGGGTTTATGATATCTGGAAGGGACAATTTGGATTTTGACAGAAGGTATGGGAATTGTATGATCATGGATTAGGATGGAGGAAGGTTGGATTGTGTAAATTGGTTCGAATTCAGAACTGTCTGAATCACTGGATTCTGCTAGTAAAGCAAAACCTGTATCATCATTTGGCTCTTCTTGTTCAAAAAACAAGTGTTCAACTTGGTCTGTCGTTGGGGAAAATTCTGTAGTGGATTCCAGGTGTTGGATAAGTTTTACCACCTTCTGAGGCTTGACAGGACAGTCTTTAGCAAATTGGCCTTTCTTTTTACAAATGAAACATCTGCTTTTCTGTCTATTAGAAAAATCTTTGGAGTGGGATTGCCTTTTCCTGAAAAAGCGAAATTGTTTAGGGCGTCATTTCCTGGATGGAAATGAGAATATGGATTTCCTGAAATGAGACTTTTTCTTTGATGAACAGTCACACTTTTTTGGATCTTTGCACTTGATAGCCTAGTAAGGCTTTTTGCAAGCAGATCTGAATGGCTCTTTGTCTTTCATAAGTTCCTGGAAGAATTTCTTTTCTTCTCACAATTTGTCAAGACATCCCATAGCAATCTGGAATAAGCTTGTGAGCAGCTAACTGACACTGGATCTTTGGTTGTAATTCTTCTAGAAGAGACGCCATAAATACATGTCTGAGTGTAGCATCATTAAATCCATTTAGCTTAGAATAAAGTAAGGACATCCGCTTGTAGTGGTAATGAAGATCCTTTGTGTTGAGAGAACAACATTTCATGTTGAGATAATCACGTCTGGGAGCTTCAAAAGTAGCACTTGGTTCTCCAACAAATTGATCATGGAGAAGGGCCAAAGCTTGAGAGACATCGGGAATCTGAATGAACTGAAGTTGTCTATATTGTCCAAGACTGTCAAACCAATATTGAAGAGAACCCGTAAACCGACTACTGAATTCTCGTAGAACATATTGGGTTGTTGCATCTAGAGCTAACATTTGGAGATCAATCCAAGCAAACAATTCTTGTAATCTTTCTCTCCATTTTATTGGAGAGATATCATTAAAAGTAATCCATGGTCCATTTGAAGGTTTGGAGACTTTTGGCTGAGGTGGAATGGACTGAGAAGATTCACCAGTTTCATGATTTTCTTTATCAGTATCAACAGTTTCAATGTGTGTGCCAGTGCCAGTGGCACCAGACAGTGCAGTAGGTTCTGCCATGAGGAGTTTGGAAATATTAGCTAGATTTGAATCAGAATGTCTGAGTCAGACAAATCAGATGACTCAATGGATGATAAATCTGATTGTGAAGGAGAATTTTCAGTAGAAGAATCTAGAGATGGAGAATGGGAAATTTGGTGAGCAGAATATTGGTACATGGGTTGTTTTTCTAGAGAAACGAAAGTTTGAATTGGCGGCGGTTGAGTAGATTGAGGTAGAGAAGTTGGTGATGGAAAGGGTGATGGTTCAAATCGGGATGTTTGAGGATTTTACTGAGGAATGGATTTTTGAACTGGGACTTGTTTTGGGGTTTTCTTTGGTATTGGCTGAGGTCGTGGATGTGGAGGAAATAGAGTATGGGTCATACCAACTAAAATTTGGATGATTTCTCCAACCAGGATTATAAGTCTATGAATATGGGTTTGGCTTGTTTAAAGTGTTGTGGCAGGCAAAGTGGGACAATCTTGAGTGAAATGATCATTAGAAACATCACATGCAATTTCTTGAACAGATTTTACTTGATCACTCTTTTTTTATTTTCAAAACTTCAACCTTCCTAACTAGGGATGCAAATTTTGCTTGTAAATCATGATCTTCCCTAACGTTGTAGATTCCTCCACTAGATAGAAATGGTTGTGGTTTATTAGTCAATTCAAAAGTTTCAACAGTATCTCAATGTTGTGCATTTTCAGCTAATTGGTCAAGGTAATCTAGTGCATCTTCAAGATTTTTATCTTTAAATTTACCATTACACATCATTTCTACAACTTGTCTAGTTTGTGGTATTAAGCCCTCGTAGAAATAAGTGACTAATCACCAAGTTTCAAAACCATGGTGTGGACATATGTTAAGCAAATCTTTAAACCTATCATAACATTGGTATATTGTTTCTCCATTTTTTTAAGTAAAAGAAATGATTTGCTTTTAAAAGAATTGGTTCTATGAGGTGAACAGAATTTTTTCGAAAACTGTTCTTGCATGTTATTCTAAGTTCTTATTGATCCAGATCTAAGGTTTTGTAACCAAGTTTTAGCTTTATCTTTTAATAAAAAATGGAAAGGTTTTAGTCTAATTATGTTAATGCTACAATTTTTGTTTGTGTATGTATTACAAACTTCCTCAAAATCTCTTCGATGCAAATATGGATTTTCATACTCTAAACCATGAAATGTTGGTAAAAGTTGGATAATACCTGATTTGAAGTTAAATCGAGATGCTTTTGAAGGAAATACTATACACAACGGTGCTCCAATTCCGGTTGGATTCATGTAGTCTCTCAAAGTTCTCAGTTGATCATGTTGAGATTGGTTGTCTCCTTGATCAATTAGAGGATTAAGTTGGCCTAAATTGTTTTCCTCTCGGATCTCGTCCATGATGGGTGGTGGTGATTGAGATCTAGAAATTAACCTGCTACTTGAAGTTCGAGACCAACGTCTCATACAATAATTATATCACAAATATAACAAACAAATTCGTAACACAAAAACTAAATGAAAATTGCAAAAAGAAAAAAATGAAAATTAAATATGCAAATAATATAAGTGTACAAAAGAAAATTAATAACTTAAAATTAAATAACAATTTTGGTCGTTGAACCCACCAATTAAATTAACAAAAAAAACATAAAAAATACGAAATAATAAAATAACTTAAAATTAAATAACAACTTTGGTGGTTGAACCCACCAATAAAAAGAAATAAAAAAATTGAAAATTAAATAACTGAAATAAAAAATTAGTAGTTAGTTTACTTGGTTCAAATTAAGTCCAAATAAGTCCAAGTCTAATTATTGTGAGAAATTTCGTTTAGGGATCTTATTGCAAATTATTTATAACTTTAAGGCTACATCGTAATTTTTAAAAGTTTAAAATTGAGACATGTGGAATGAAAGTGAAGATTCGGAAAGATTTTAGGGTCAGAACGTAATTATGAGAAGAACGAGCAAGAAACGAGAATTGTTGGGGTGAAACTAGAATTATGAAAGATGTGTGGGTAGAAGAGATTTAAGAAACGGAAAAGGGGGAAACGAAAATTTACAAAATCAAATATTTAGAAAAATAATTAGAAATTCACAATATGTTACACAATTACAAATATAAATTACATTAATAACACAAAATAACGTTTTTATCCCTTACTAAACATGTAATTTTTAACACTAATCACACAGCTTAGAAATAAAATGATCTCAATGTTAACATATATGTTTTCATAATGTTGATTTTGATGATAACAAACAAGACTAAGAATGATTAATCTTTTAAGTTCAAATTATTTTTTATACATTTTAAATAAATCATTATTTTTATATTATAAAGGTTTTATATTTAATGGAAAAATGATTTTATGAAATGGTTGTTTTTCAAGTTTATGATTTAATTGAAAGAGTTTTGAAAACTTTAAAATCAACAAGTATTGCTTGAAATTTTAGAGAATGACTTATTTGAAAAGTGTCATAGCATTTTGGGCTATATCATAATTTCAGAAAGTTTTGGGATTAACAAAGCATTACTTAGAAATTCTGAAATTTGACCTACTTGTAAAGTTTCATAACATTTTGGGCCATATTACAATTATAAAAGGTTTTGGGGCCAAACTATAATTTTAAAAACTAGTTCACTGTAGTAGTCATTGTAGCAAGCGGCTTATCGGATATGGTAAACGGCAAACCGGATTTTGGGCAGTAAGCTTCTAGAGCATAAACGACTATCCGAATTTCGCAAGCGGCAATTCGGATTTCAAAAGCGGCTTACCAGCTATGAAAAGCGACATGCTGGATATTCTGAAATTTAAATTTTTGCCTTAATGGTAACATAAAAGCTGCTTACCGGATTCCTAAACGGCAAGCCGGTTATGACTAAAATGTGCATAACGGCTAGTTTTTGAGCTCAAACTATATAAATTCAAAACCAATTCATTTTTTGTAATCTTAACAAGCAAAAACAAGTGCACACAACATATATTGAGCTTCAATTTCGTAAATCATCTTTATTCTTCAATTTGTATATCCACTCTTAAAGAGAGTTTCATTGTTGTAATTTTCATTTCTCATCAAATTGTGAGTGTACAAGTGTGGGAAACACTTTGGGTGAAGAGATTGGAGAGATAATCTCTTATTGTAAAAGTTCATTTACACCTTGAAGTCAATTATAAACGTTTGAAGCCTTAGAAAGGCTCGGATAGTGAAATCCTCAAGCCCGGTGTGCTTGGAGGCGTGGACGTAGCCGGGGATTGCCGAATCACGTAAAAATCCTTGAGTTTGCTTTCTCTTCCCTTGCTCATTTATTATTGTGCTTTCATTAAATTTATTGTTTTCGAATTTATTAAGGCATTAGATTGGATTATTGTGTGGTTTGCTTAGCTTAAATTTTAAAAACCCAATTCACCCCCCTCTTGGGTTGCCTAGTTAGTATTTCACTCAAGTCCAAGGAATTACTAGCAAAATTTATTTTTATTTTTATGCATCACCACATCTTTTAGTCCATATTACAAGCTTTTACTTCACACTAAAGTTCCCTAAAATCAAGAATAACTTTCATTAAGACGTAACGTAGACTAGGGTCATGACTAACAAAGAAAAACGAAAAGGGTAATAGGAAAAATCGAGGAGTTTTTGGAGATTACGTGGTGCTTTTCACTTGGAATTTTTTTCCCTTTTTGTTTTTTTTCTTTTTTATTTTATTTTATTTATTTATTTATTTATTTATATATACATATATAAATATTCCACATTGGAATGAGACATGATGATAAGTTACCAAAGAAAAAAGCTTTATATATATATATATATACTCAAAGGGGTTAACTATGGATACTTTATAATAGGTTGACTGGAAAGGCTTAAACGGATCAAAGATGACTTTTTGTTATCTTTTAGAGCTCTAAATAATATTTCATATCCACTAGTTCAATGGACTTTTAGATGCGGCTGCACAAACTTTTTTTTTTACTTTAAAGAAAATATGGAGATCTTGTATAATGAATTGTGAAGTTGTATAGGCAAACAAGGTTACTCTCCAAGGATAATAGGCTCAAAAACTCGGTTGAACTTTTCATAACATGTACATTCTTCGAAATGGCTTAATTAATTTTAGTTATGAAATTTCTCAATTTACATTTCAACATGAAAAGGGGAAAACATAGTGTAGCATAACTCAAGGCCAAAGATAATACAAATACTAAAATTTAGAAATCATCATGTTATCTAATGTTAAAAGATCACACAGAAAAAGAAAAACATTTTTTCTTGTATTTTTGCTTCTTCTTTTTTTTTAAGTTAAAGAAAACACTAAAACAAATTGGGACTGATTACAAAAACTTAAGGGAGATAATTAAGAGAAAAAGAAAAAAATAAAAAAAGTTAGAAAATAATTTTTTTTTAGGAAACAAAACACTAAAATTCATAAGATGTGCTGCTAGAGACACTACATTCTATATTCTGTCATCTTCGACTCAACTTTTTATCTAAATTTAGTCTTTACTAGAGGTGGCCAATGGGTCAGATGGCACGAGGCATGGCACGTGTCTGTATAACACGACACAACACAAGCACGTTCGGTAAAGCACGCGACACGGCACGGTACGGAAGTGGGGCATGCCGGGTGTTGTGCAAATTTTATTGAATTCGCAAGTGCACGAATCTATTGTAGTATAGATCAATGGTGACGAGTGTCGATCCCACGAGGAGGTGGATTTTAATTGTGTAGAATTAATTTTTCTAAATGGGTGGTTGGATTTGTGGCGAAAGTAATTTAGATTATCCTAAAATTTGAATTAAAATGGCGGAAATGAATTGAAGTGAAATCTATTGAAATAACGTACTTAGGTATCTGGATCCGTAGCAACATGCACTATGGGCTAAATATTTATTATTAATGTCAATTAAATTATGAGGGGGGATTCCACACCTCATGAACCACGCTCTAATCAATATGGCGCTAAGGGATTATCGTGCCAAATAATAATGACCTTGTACTAGGAAGCCAGTGAAACCAAGGGGGTATCTAGACAAGAGTATTATTATTTGTTGACGAGAAGTCAAAACATCCACAAAAACTAGAGGGGAAAAGAAAATAAATTTACCAAATAAAACTCATGGCACATGTTGAGACTTCACCTTCAACCCAAGCTTGAAAGAAAATTAGCTATTCATAATTGAACTAGGGGCAAAATGAGAATTTATTAAAATACGTAAAAAATACAAGATAGAGAAGGAATTACAGAAATTAGAGTCCAAAAACAGATTCAAAGACGCCAAATTAGGGGGGCGAGACCCCTTTTTATAAATACATTAAGTAAGTCATGGCTATCGGATTAAAAACAGTTTGTACGCTCAAGATTGCGCCACATCATCAGTCAACAGTACGCGGTTTGACCACGTAGTTTGAACAGTAACGCAGTTTACTTGA
>VKKW01000593.1:0-39823 GCA_018350135.1 Citrus trifoliata | reverse complement strand
GAAAAGGGCCAAAACGGGGGGTGCTATAGCCTTGGTGGGAGGTGGCGCGAAGTTGGTCCGCTGGACTCGGAATGGGGCCCAAACTTTGCGAGCGGCCTCCGTGTGCCCGTGGGATGCCCCCGCCCACAGACGCGCCAAAAAAAAAGCGCCGAAAGGCCCCCGTCCCAAAACACACCCTGCGGAAAATGGCCCAAACAAGGGTTTTGCTATAGCCTTGGTTGGGGGGTGGGGCGAAGTTGGTCCGCCGGACTCGTAATGGGGGCCAAACTTTGTGAGCGGCCTCCGTGTGCCCACGGATGCCACGGTGCAGCCGCACCCTAAACCACGCCCGAAGGCCCCGTACCAAAACCCCCTGCTAAAAATTGCCCAAGACGAGGGGTGTGCTATAGGCTTGGTGGGGGGGTGGGCAAGTTGGTCCGCCGGACTCGGAATGGGGCCAAACTTTGCGAGCGGCCTCCGTTTGCCATGGGATAACCCCTGGCCCAGCCGCGCCCAAAAAAAAAGCGCCCGAGACCCCGTCCCAAAACACCCTGCGGAAATGGCCCAAACGAGGGGTGTTCTATAGCCTTGGTGGGGGGTGGGGCGAAGTTGCTCCGCCGGACTGGAATGGGCCCAACTTTTGCGAGCGACCCTCCATGTGCCCGCGGGATGCCCCGGGCACAGCCGCGCCCAAAACGACCTCCCGAAGGCCCCGTCCCAAAACACTCTGCGAAAAATGGCCCAATCGAGGGTGTGCTAGAGCCTTGGTGGGGGGTGGGGCGAAGTTGGTCCGCCGGACTCGGAATGGAGCCAAACTTTGCGAGCGGCCTCCGTGTGCCCGCAGGATGCCCCGGGCACAGCCGCGCCCAAAAATGAGTGCCCGAAGGCTCCCGTCCCAACACCCGCCCTGCGGAAAAGGGCCAAACTTTGCGAGCGGCCTCCGGGTGCCCGCGGGATGCCCCGGGCACAGCCGCGCCCAAAAAAGGTCGCCCGAAGGCCCCCGTCCCAAAACCGCCCAGCGGAAAATGGCCCAAACGAGGGGTGTGCTATAGCCTTGGTGGGGGGGTGGGGCGAAGTTGGTCCGCCGGACTCGGAATGGGGCCAAACTTTGCGAGCGGCCTCCGTGTGCCCGCAGGATGCCCCGGACACAGCCGCGCCCAAAAATGAGTGCCCGAAGGCTCCCGTCCCAAAACCGCCCTGCGGAAAAGGGCCAAAACGGGGGGTGGGCTATAGCCTTGGTTCGGGCGGTGGCGCGAAGTTGGTCGCCGACTCGGAATGGGGCCTAACTTTGCGAGCGGCCTCCGTGTGCCCGCGGGATGCCCCGGGCAGAGCCGCCCCCAAAAACTAGCGCCTGAAGGCCCCCGTCCCAAAACCGACCAGTGGAAAAGGGCCAAAACGGGGGGTGGCTATAGCCTTGGTGGGGGGGTGGCGCGAAGTTGGTCCGCCAAACTCGGAATGGGGCCAAACTTTGCGAGCGGCCTCCGTGTGCCCGCGGGATACCCCGGGAACAGCCGCGCCCAAAAAAAAAACTCCCGAAGGCCCCTGTCCCAAAACACCCTGCGGAAAATGGCCCAAACGAGAGGCGTGCTATAGCCTTGGTGGGGGGGTGGGGCGAAGTTGGTCCGCCGGACTCGGAATGGGGCAGAACTTTGCGAACGGCCTCCGTTTGCCCATGGGATACCCCGGGCCCAGCCGCGCCCAAAAAAAAGCGCCGAAGACCCCGTCCCAAAACACCCTGCGGAAAATGGCCCAAACGAGGGGTGTGCTATAGCCTTGGTGGGGGGGTGGGGCGAAGTTGCTCCGCCGGACTCGGAATGGGGCCAAACTTTGCGAGCGACCTCCGTGTTCCCGCGGGATGCCCCGGGCACAGCCGCGCCCAAAAAAAAGCGCTCGAAGGCCCCCGTCCCAAAACACCCTGCGGAAAATGGCCCAAACGAGGGGTGTTCTATAGCCTTGGTGGGGGGGTGGGGCGATGTTGCTCCGCAGAACTCGGAATGGGGCCAAACTTTGCGAGCGGCCTCCGTGTGCCCGCGGGATGCCCCGGGCACAGCCGCGCCCAAAAAAGGTCGCCCGAAGGCCCCCGTCCCAAAACCGCCCAGCGGAAAATGGCCCAAACGAGGGGTGTGCTATAGCCTTGGTGGGGGGGTGGGGCGAAGTTGGTACGCCGGACTCGGAATGGGGCCAAACTTTGCGAGCGGCCTCCGTGTGCCCGCGGGATGCCCCTGGCAAAGCCGCGCCCAAAAACGAGCGCCCGAAGGCCCCCGTCCCAAATCCGCCCAGCGGAAAAGGGCCAAAACGGGGGGTGGGCTATCGCCTTGGTGGGGGGGGGGTGGCGCGAAGTTGGTCCGCCGGACTCGGAATGGGGCCTAACTTTGCTAGCGGCCTCCGTGTGCCCGCGGGATGCCCCGGGCACAGCCGCGCCCAAAAACGACCGCCCGAAGGCCCCCGTCCCAAAAATGCCCAGCGGAAAAGGGCCAAAACGGGGGGTGGGCTATAGCCTTGGTGGGAGGGTGGCGCGAAGTTGGTCCGCTGGACTCGGAATGGGGCCAAACTTTGCGAGCGGCCTCCGTGTGCCCGTGGGATGCCCCGCCCACAGACGCGCCAAAAAAAAAGCGCCCGAAGGCCCCCGTCCCAAAACACCCTGCGGAAAATGGCCCAAACAAGGGGTTTGCTATAGCCTTGGTTGGGGGGTGGGGCGAAGTTGGTCCGCCGGACTCGTAATGGGGCCAAACTTTGTGAGCGGCCTCCGTGTGCCCACGGGATGCCACGGGTGCAGCCGCACCCTAAAACCAGCGCCCGAAGGCCCCCGTACCAAAACCCCCTGCGAAAAATGGCCCAAACGAGGGGTGTGCTATAGGCTTGGTGGGGGGGTGGGGCGAAGTTGGTCCGCCGGACTCGGAATGGGGCCAAACTTTGCGAGCGGCCTCCGTGTGCCCGCGGGATGCCTCGGCCACAGCCGCGCCCAAAAACGATCGCCCGAGGGCCCCCGTCCAAAAACCGCCCAGCGGAAAATGGCCCAAACGAAGGGTTTGCTATAGCCTTGGTGGAGGGGTGGGGTGAAGTTGGTCCGCCGGATTCGGAATAGGGCCAAACTATGCGAACGGCCTCCATGTGCCCGCGGGATGCCCCGGGCATAGCCGCCCCCAAAAACGAGCGCCCGAAGACCCCCTTCCCAAAACCGCCCAGCGGAAAAGGGCCAAAACGGGGGTGGGCTATAGCCTTGGTGGGGGGGTGGCGCGAAGTTGGTCCGCCGGACTCGGAATGGGGCCAAACTTTGCGAGCGGCCTCCGTGTGTCCTGTGGATGCCCCGGGCACAGCCGCGCCCAAAAAAGATCGCCTGAAGGCCCCCGTCCCAAAACCGCCCAGCGGAAAATGGCCCAAACGAGGGGTGTGCTATAGCCTTGGAGGGGGCGTGGGGCGAAGTTGGTCCGCCGGACTCGGAAAGGGGCCAAACTTTGCGAGCGGCCTCCGTGTACCCGCGGGATGCCCCGGGCACAGCCGCGCCCAAAAACGAGCGCCCGAAGGCCCCCGTCCCAAAACCGCCCAGCGGAAAAGGGCCAAAACGGGGGGTGGGCTATAGCCTTGGTGGGGGGGGTGGCGCGAAGTTGGTCCGCCGGACTCGGAATGGGGCTAAACTTTGCGAGCGGCCTCCGTGTGCCCGCGGGATGCCCCGGGCACAGCCGCGCTCAAAAAAGACCGCCCGAAGGCCCCCGTCCCAAAACCGCCCAGCGGAAAATGGCCAAAACGGGGGGTGGGCTATAGGCTTGGTGGGGAGGTGGCGCGAAGTTGGTCCGCCGGACTCGGAATGGGGCCAAACTTTGCGAGCGGCCTTCGTGTGCCCGTGGGATCCCCCGGGCACAGCCACGCACAAAAACAAGCGCCCGAAGGCCCCCGTCCCAAAACCGCCCAGCGGAAAAGGGCCCAAACGGGGGTGGGCTATAGCCTTGTGGGGGGTGGTGCGAAGTTGGTCCCCGAACTCGGAATGGGGCCAAACTTGGCGAGCGGCTCCGTGTGCCCGCGGATGCCCGGGCAGAGCTGCGCCCAAAAAAAAGTGCCCGAAGGCCCCCGTCCCAAAACACCCTGCGGAAAATGGCCCAAACGAGGGGTATGCTATAGCCTTGGTGGGGGGGTGGTGCGAAGTTGGTCCGCCGAACTCGGAATGGGGCCAATCTTTGCGAGCAGCCTCCGTGTGCCCGTGGGATCCCCCGGGCACAGCCGCGCCCAAAGCGAGCGCCCGAAGGCCCCCACCCCAAAACCGCCCAGCGGAAAAGGCCAAAACGGGGGTGGGCTATTGCCTTGGTGGGGTTGACGCGAAGTTGGTCCGCCGGACTCGGAATGGGCCAAACTTTGCGAGCGGCCTCCGTGAGCCCACAGGATGCCCCGGACACAGCCGCGCCCAAAAAAGACCGCCCGAAGGCCCCCGTCCCAAAACTGCCCAGCGGAAAAGGGCCAAAACGGGGGGTGGGCTATAGCCTTGGTGGGGAGGTGGCGCGAAGTTGGTCCGCCGGACTCGGAATGCGGCCAAACTTTACGAGCGGCCTCCGTGTGCCCGTGGGATCCCCCGGGCACAGCCACGCCCAAAACCAAGCACCCGAAGGCCCCCTTCCCTAAACCGCCCAGCCGAAAAGGGCCAAAACGGGGGGTGGGCTATAGCCTTGTTGGGGGGGTGGCGCGAAGTTGGTCCGCCGGACTCGGAATATAGCCAAACTTTACGAGCGGCCTCCGTGTGCCCGCGGGATGCACCGGGCACAGCCGCGCCAAAAAATGAGTGCCCGAAGGCCCCCGTCCCAAAACCCCCTGCGGAAAAGGGCCAAAACGGGGGGTGGGCTTTAGCCTTGGTGGGGGTGGGCGGAAGTTGGTCCGCCGGTCTCAGAATGGGGCCAAACTTTGCGAGCGGCCTCCGTGTGCCCGCGGGATGCCCCGGGCACAGCCGCACCCAAAAACGACAGACCGAAGGCCCCCGTCCCAAAACCGCCCAGCGGAAAAGGGCCAAAACGGGTGGTGGGCTATAGCCTTGGTGGGGGGCGGCGCGAAGTTGGTCCGCCGGACTCAGAATGGGGCCAAACTTTGCGAACGGCCTCTGTGTGCCCGCGGGATGCCCCGGGCACGGCCGCGCCCACAAACGGCCGCCCGAAGTCCGGCGTCCCAAAACCCCCTGCGGAAAATGGCCAAAACGAGGGGTGGGCTATAGCCTTGGTAGGGGGGGGGGCGAAGTTGGTCCGCCGGACTCGGAATGGGGCCAAACTTTGTGAGCGGCCTCCGTGTGCCCGCGGGATACCCCGGGCACAGCCGCACCCAAAAATGACCGCCCGAAATCCGGCGTCCCAAAACCCCCTGCGGAAAATGGCCCATACGAGGGGTGTGCTATAGCCTTTCTGGGGGGGGGTGGGACGAAGTTGGTCCGCCTGACTTGGAATGGGGCCAAACTTTGCGAGCGGCCTCCGTGTGCCCGCGGAATTCCCCGGGCACAGCCGCGCCCAAAAACGAGTGCCCCGAATGCCCCCGTCCCAAAACCCCCTGCGGAAAAGGGCCAAAACGGGGGGTGGCTATGGCCTTGGTGGGGGGGTGTGTGGAAGTTGGTCCGGCGGACTCAGAATGGGGCCAAACTTTGCGAGCGGCCTCCGTGTGCCCGCGGGATGCCCCGGGCACAGCCGCACCCAAAAACCACGGGTGGTGGGCTATAGCCTTGGTGGGGGGCGGGGCGAAGTTGGTCCGCCGGACTCTGAATGGGCCCAAACATTGCGAGCGGCCTCTGTCTGCCCGCGGGATACCCCGGTGACAGCCGTACCCACAAACGACCGCCTGAAATCCGGCGTCCCAAAACCCCCAGCGGAAAATGGCCAAAACGGGGGGTGGGCTATAGCCTTGGCGGGGGGGTGGGGCGAAGTTGGTCCGCCGGACTCGGAATGGGCCCAAACTTTGCGAGCGGCCTCGGTGTGCCCGCGGGATGCCCCGCGCACAGCCGCGCCAAAAAATGACCGCCCGAAGGCCCCCGTCCCAAAATCGCACAGCGGAAAAGGGCCAAAACGGGGGGTGGGCTATAGGCTTGGTGGGGGGCGGGGCGAAGTTGGTCCGCCGGACTCGGAATGGGGCCAAACTTTGCGAGCGGCCTCCGTCTGCCCGCGGGATGCCCCAGGCACAGCCGCGGCCAAAAACGACCGCCCGAAGTCCGGCATCCCAAAACCCCCTGCGGAAAATGGCCCATACGAGGGGTGTGCTATAGCCTTTGTGGGGGGGTGGGGTGGGGCGAAGTTGGTCCGCCGGACTCGGAATGGGGGTAAACTTTACGAGTGGCCTCCGTGTACCCGCGGGATACCCCGGGCACAGCCGCGCCCAAAAATGAGTGCCCGAATGCCCCCGTCCCAAAACCCCCTGCGGAAAAGGGCCAAAACGGGGGGTGGGCTATGGCCTTGGTGGGGGGGTGTGTGGAAGTTGGTCCGCCGGACTCGGAATGGGGCCAAAATTTGCGAGCGGCCTCCGTGTGCCCGCGGGATACCCCGTGCACAGCCGCGCCCAAAAAAAAGCGCCCGAAGGCCCCCGTCCCAAAACACCCTGCGGAAAAGGGCCAAAACGGGGGGTGTGCTATAGCCTTGCTGGGGTGGTGGCGCGAAGTTGGTCCGCAGGACTCGGAATGGGGCCTAACATTGCGAGCGGCCTCCGTGTGCCCGCGGGATGCCCCGGGCACATCCGCGTCCAAAAACAACCACCCGAAGGCCCCCGTCCCAAAACCGCCCAGCGGAAAAGGGCCAAAACGGGGAGAGGGCTATCGCATTGGTGGGGGGGTGGGGCGAAGTTGGTCCGCCGGACTCGGAATGGGGCCAAACTTTGCGAGCGCCTCCGTGTTGCCCGGGATGTCCGGGCACAGCCGCGCCCAAAAACGAGCGCCCGAAGGCCCCCGCCCAAACATGCAGCGGAAAAGGGCCAAAACTGGGGATGGGCTATAGCCTTGGGGGGGGGGTTGGCGCAAAGTTGGTCCGCCTGAATCTGATTGGGGCCAAGTTTCGAGCGGCCTCCGTGTGCCCGCGGGATGCCCCGGGCACAGCCGTGCCCAAAAACGAGCGCCAAAAACGAGCGCCCGAAGGCCCCCGTCCCAAAACCCCTGCGGAAAATGGCCAAACGAGGGGTGGGCTATAGCCTTGGCGGGGGGGTGGCGCTAAGTTGGTCCGCCGGACTCGGAATGGGGCCAAACTTTGCGAGCGGCCTCCGTGTTGCCCGCGGGATGCCCCTGGCACAGCCGCGCCCAAAAAAAAAGCGCCCGAAGGCCCCCGTCCCAAACACCCTGCGGAAAATGGCCAAACGAGGGGTCTGCTATACCCGTGGTGGGGGGGTGCGCAAAGTTGGTCCGCCTGACTCGGAATGGGGCCAAACTTTGCGAGCGGCCTCCGTGTGCCCGCGGTATGCCCCGGGCACAGCCGCGCCCAAAAATGAGCGCCCAAAGGCCCCCGTCCCAAAACCGCCCAGCGGAAAAGGGCCAAAACGGGGGGTGGGCTATAGCCTTGGTTGGGGGGCTGCCGCGAAGTTGATCCGCCGGACTCGGAATGGGACCAAACTTTGCGAGCGGCCTCCGTGTGCCCGCGGGATGTCCCGGGCACAGCCGCGCCCAAAAACGAGCGCCCGAAGGCCCCCGTCCCAAAACGCCCAGCGGAAAACGGCCAAAACGGGGGGTGGGCTATAGCCTTGGTTGGGGGGTGGCGCGAAGTTGGTCCGCCGGACTCGGTATGGGGCCAAACTTTGCGAGCGGCGTCCGTGTGCCCGCGGGATGCCCCGGGCACAACCACGCCCAAAAAAAAGCTCCCGTAGGCCCCCGTCCCAAAACACCCCGCGGAAAAGGGCCAAAACGGGGGGTGTGCTATAGCCTTGCTGGGGTGGTGGCGCGAAGTTGGTCCGCCGGACTCGGAATGGGGCCTAACATTGCGAGCGGCCTCCGTGTGCCCGCGGGATGCCCCGGGCACAGCCGCGTCCAAAAACGAACACCCGAAGGCCCCCGTCCCAAAACCGCCCTGCGGAAAAGGGCCAAAACGGGAGGTGGGCTATAGCCATGGTTGGGGGGGGGGGCGCGAAGTTGGTCCGCCGGACTCGGAATGGGACCAAACTTTGCGAGCGGCCTCCTTGTGCTCACGGGATGCCCTGGGCACAGCCGCGCCCAAAAAAAAGCGCCTGAACTCCCTCGTCCCAAAACACCCTGCGGAAAATGGCCCAAACGAGGGGTGTGCTATAGCCTTGGTGGGGGGGTGGGGCGAAGTTGGTCCGCCGGACTCGGAATGGGGCCAAACTTTGCGAGCGGCCTCCGTGTGCCCGCGGGATGTGCCGGGCACAGCCGCGCCCAAAAAAAAGCGCCCGAAGGCCCCCGTCCCAAAACACCCTGCGGAAAATGGCCCAAACGAGGGGTCTGGTATAGCCTTGGTGGGGGGGTGGGGCGAAGTTGGTCCGCCGAACTCGGAATGGGGCCAAACTTTGTGAGCGGCCTCTGTGTGCCCGCGGGATGCCCCGGGCACAGCCTCGCCCAAAAAAAAGCGCCCGAAGGACCGCGTCCCAAAACAGCCTGCGGAAAATGGCCCAAACGAGGGGTGCGCTATAGCCTTGGTGGGGGGGTGGGGCGAAGTTGGTCCGCTGAACTCGGAATGGGGCCAAACTTTGCGAGCGGCCTCCGTGTGCCCGCAGGATGCCCCGGGCACAGCCGCGCCCAAAAAAAGCGCCCGAAGGCCCCCGTCCCAAAACACCCTGCGGAAAATGGCCCAAACGAGGGGTGTGCTATAGCCTTGGCGGGGGGGTGGCGCGAAGTTGGTCCGCCGGACTCGGAATGGGGCCAAACTTTGCGAGCGGCCTCCGTGTGCCCGCGGGATGCCCCTGGCACAGCCGCGCCCAAAAAAAAGCGCCCGAAGGCCCCCGTCCCAAAACACCCTGCGGAAAATGGCCCAAACGAGGGGTCTGGCTATAGCCCTTGGTGGGGGGGTGGCGCAAAGTTGGTCCGCCTGACTCGGAATGGGGCCAAACTTTGCGAGCGGCCTCCGTGTACCTGCGGCATGCCCGGGCCAGCCGCGCCCAAAAAAAGAGTGCCCGAAGGCCCCCGTCCCAAAAACCATGCGGAAAATGGCCAAACGGGGGGTGGGCTATAGCCTTGGTGGGGGGGTGGCGCGAAGTTGGTCGCCTGACTCGGAATGGGGCCAAACTTTGCGAGCGGCCTCCGTGTGCCCGCGGGATGCCCCGGGCACAGCCGCACCCAAAAACGAGCGCCCGAAGGCCCCGTCCCAAAACGCCCAGCGGAAAAGGGCCAGAACGGGGGGTGGGCTATAGCCTTGGTTGGGGGGGTGGCGCGAAGTTGGTCCGCCGGACTCGGAATGGGGCCAAACTTTGCGAGCGGCGTCCGTGTGCCCGCGGGATGCCCCGGGCACAGCCACGCCCAAAAAAAAGCACCCGAAGGCCCCCGTCCCAAAACACCCTGCGGAAAAGGGCCAAAACGGGGGGTGTGCTATAGCCTTGCTGGGGTGGTGGCGCGAAGTTGGTCCGCCAGACTCGGAATGGGGCCTAACATTGCGAGCGGCCTCCGTGTGCCCGCAGGATGCCCCGGGCATATCCGCGTCCAAAAACGACCACCCGAAGGCCCCCGTCCCAAAACCGCCCAGCGGAAAAGGGCCAAAACGGGAGAGGGCTATAGCATTGGTGGGGGGGTGGGGCGAAGTTGGTCCGCCGGACTCGGAATGGGGCCAAACTTTGCGAGCGGCCTCCGTGTGCCCGCGGGATGTCCCGGGCACAGCCGCGCCCAAAAACGAGCGCCTGAAGGCCCCTGTCCCAAAACACGCAGCGGAAAAGGGCCAAAACGGGGATGGGCTATAGCCTTGGGGGGGGGGGGGGTGGCGCAAAGTTGGTCCGCCTGACTCGGATCGGGGCCAAGTTTACGAGCGGCCTCCGTGTGCCCGCGGGATGCCCCGGGCACAGCCGCGCCCAAAAACGAGCGCCCGAAGGCCCCCGTCCCAAAACCCCTGCGGAAAATGGCCCAAACGAGGGGTGTGCTATAGCCTTGGCGGGGGGTGGCGCGAAGTTGGTCCGCCGGACTCGGAATGGGGCCAAACTTGCGAGCGGCCTCCGTGTGCCCGCGGGATGCCCCTGGCACAGCCGCGCCCAAAAAAAAGCGCCCGAAGGCCCCCGTCCCAAAACACCCTGCGGAAAATGGCCCAAACGAGGGGTATGCTATACCCTTGGTGGGGGGGTGGGGCGAAGTTGGTCCGCCGGACTCGGAATGGGCCCAAACTTTGCGAGCGGCCTCCGTGTGCCCGCGGATGCCCCGGGCACAGCCGCGCCCAAAAAAAGCGCCCGAAGGCCCCGTCCCAAAACACCCTGCGGAAAAGGGCCAAACGGGGGGTGTGCTATAGCCTTGGTGGGGGGGTGGCGCGAAGTTGGTCCGCCGGACTCGGAATGGGCCCAAACTTTGCGAGCGGCCTCCGTGTGCCCGCGGGATACCCCGGGCACAGCTGCGCCCAAAAAAAAGCGCCCGAAGGCCCCCGTCCCAAAACACCCTGCGGAAAAGGGCCAAAACGGGGGTGTGCTATAGCCTTGGTGGGGGGGTGGGGCGAAGTTGGTCCGCCAGACTCGGAATGGGGCCTAACATTGCGAGCGGCCTCCGTGTGCCCGCAGGATGCCCCGGGCATATCCGCGTCCAAAAACGACCACCCGAAGGCCCCCGTCCCAAAACCGCCCAGCGGAAAAGGGCCAAAACGGGGAGAGGGCTATAGCATTGGTGGGGGGGTGGGGCGAAGTTGGTCCGCCGGACTCGGAATGGGGCCAAACTTTGCGAGCGGCCTCCGTGTGCCCGCGGGATGCCCCGGGCACAGCCGCGCCCAAAAAAAAGCGCCCGAAGGCCCCCGTCCCAAAACACCCTGCGGAAAAGGGCCAAAACGGGGGGTGTGCTATAGCCTTGGTGGGGGGGTGGCGCGAAGTTGGTCCGCCGGACTCGGAATGGGGCCAAACTTTGCGAGCGGCCTCCGTGTGCCCGCGGGATGCCCCGGGCACAGCCACGCCCAAAAAAAGCACCCGAAGGCCCCCGTCCCAAAACACCCTGCGGAAAAGGGCCAAAACGGGGGTGTGCTATAGCCTTGCTGGGGTGGTGGCGCGAAGTTGGTCCGCCAGACTCGGAATGGGGCCTAACATTGCGAGCGGCCTCCGTGTGCCCGCGGGATGCCCCGGGCACATCCGCGTCCAAAAACGACCACCCGAAGGCCCCCGTCCCAAACCGCCCAGCGGAAAAGGGCCAAAACGGGGAGAGGGCTATAGCATTGGTGGGGGGGTGGGGCGAAGTTGGTCCGCCGGACTCGGAATGGGGCCAAACTTTGCGAGCGGCCTCCGTGTGCCCGCGGGATGTCCCGGGCACAGCCGCGCCCAAAAACGAGCGCCTGAAGGCCCCCGTCCCAAAACACGCAGCGGAAAAGGGCCAAAACGGGGGATGGGCTATAGCCTTGGGGGGGGGGTGGCGCAAAGTTGGTCCGCCTGACTCGGATCGGGGCCAAGTTTACGAGCGGCCTCCGTGTGCCCGCGGGATGCCCCGGGCACAGCCGCGCCCAAAAACGAGCGCCCGAAGGCCCCCGTCCCAAAACCCCTGCGGAAAATGGCCCAAACGAGGGGTGTGCTATAGCCTTGGCGGGGGGGTGGCGCGAAGTTGGTCCGCCGGACTCGGAATGGGGCCAAACTTTGCGAGCGGCCTCCGTGTGCCCGCGGGATGCCCCTGGCACAGCCGCGCCCAAAAAAAAGCGCCCGAAGGCCCCCGTCCCAAAACACCCTGCGGAAAATGGCCCAAACGAGGGGTATGCTATACCCTTGGTGGGGGGGTGGGGCGAAGTTGGTCCGCCGGACTCGGAATGGGCCAAACTTTGCGAGCGGCCTCCGTGTGCCCGCGGGATGCCCCGGGCACAGCCGCGCCCAAAAAAAAGCGCCCGAAGGCCCCCGTCCCAAAACACCCTGCGGAAAAGGGCCAAAACGGGGGGTGTGCTATAGCCTTGGTGGGGGGGTGGCGCGAAGTTGGTCCGCCGGACTCGGAATGGGGCCAAACTTTGCGAGCGGCCTCCGTTTGCCCGCGGGATGCTTCGGGCACAGCCGCGCCCAAAAAAAAGCGCCCGAAGGCCCCCGTCCCAAAACCGCCCAGCGGAAAAGGGCCAAAACGGGGGGTGGGCTATAGCCTTGGTGGGGGGGTGGCGCGAAGTTGGTCCGCCGGACGCGGAATGGGGCCAAATTTTGTGAGTGGCCTCCGTGTGCCCGTGGGATGCCCCGGGCACAGCCGCGCCCAAAAACGAGCGCCCGAAGGCCCCCGTCCCAAAACACCCTGCGGAAAAGGGCAAAAACGGGGGGTGTGCTATAGCCTTGGTGGGGGGGGGGTGGCGCGAAGTTGGTCCGGCGGACTCGGAATGGGGCCAAACTTTGCGAGCGGTCTCCGTTTGCCCGCGCGATGCCCCGGGCACAGCCGCGCTCAAAAAAAAGCGCCCGAAGGCCCCCGTCCCAAAACACCCTGCGGAAAAGGGCCAAAACGGGGGGTGTGCTATAGCCTTGGTGGGGGGGCGGCGTGAAGTTGATCCGCCGGACTCGGAATGGGGCCAAACTTTGCGAGCGGCCTCCGTGTGCCCGCGGGATGCCCGGGCACAGCCGCGCTCAAAAAAAAGCGCCCGAAGGCCCCCGTCCCAAAACACCCTGCGGAAAAGGGCCAAAACGGGGGGTGTGCTATAGCCTTGGTGGGGGGTGGCGCGAAGTTGGTCCGCCGGACTCGGAATGGGGCCAAACTTTGCGAGCGGCCTCCGTGTGCCCGCGGGATGCCCCGGGCACAGCCGCGCCCAAAAAAAAGCGCCCGAAGGCCCCCGTCCCAAAACACCCTGCGGAAAATGGCCCAAACGAGGGGTGTGCTATAGCCTCGGTGGGGGGGTGCGGCGAAGTTGGTCCGCCGGACTCGGAATGGGGCCAAACTTTACGAGTGGTCTCCGTGTGCCCGCGCGATGCCCCGGGCACAGCTGCGCCCAAAAACGAGCGCCCGAAGGCCCCGTCCCAAAACACCCTGCGGAAAAGGGCCAAAACGGGGGGTGTGCTATAGCCTTGGTGGGGGGGTGGCGCGAAGTTGGTCCGCCGGACTCGGAATGGGGCCAAACTTTGCGAGCGGCCTCCGTGTGCCCGCGGGATGCCCGGGCACAGCCGCGCCCAAAAAAAGCGCCCGAAGGCCCCCGTCCCAAAACCGCCCAGCGGAAAAGGGCCAAAACGGGGGTGGGCTATAGCCTTGGTGGGGGGGTGGCGCGAAGTTGGTCCGCCGGACTCGGAATGGGGCCAAACTTTGCGAGCGGCCTCCGTGTGCCCGCGGGATGCCCCGGGCACAGCCGCGCCCAAAAACGAGCGCCCGAAGGCCCCCGTCCCAAAACCCCCTGCGGAAAAGGGCCAAAACGGGGGTGTGCTATAGCCTTGGTGGGGGGGTGGCGCGAAGTTGGTCCGCCGGACTCGGAATGGGGCCAAACTTTGCGAGCGGCCTCCGTGTGCCCGCGGGATGCTCGGGCACAGCCGCGCCCAAAAAAAAGCGCCCGAAGGCCCCCGTCCCAAAACCGCCCAGCGGAAAAGGGCCAAACGGGGGGTGGGCTATAGCCTTGGTGGGGGGGTGGCGCGAAGTTGGTCCGCCGGACTCGGAATGGGGCCAAACTTTGCGAGCGGCCTCCGTGTGCCCGTGGGATGCCCCGGGCACAGCCGCGCCCAAAAACGAGCGCCCGAAGGCCCCGTCCCAAAACACCCTGCGGAAAAGGGCCAAAACGGGGGTGTGCTATAGCCTTGGTGGGGGGGGGTGGCGCGAAGTTGGTCCGCCGGACTCGGAATGGGGCCAAACTTTGCGAGCGGTCTCCGTGTGCCCGCGGGATGCCCCGGGCACAGCCGCGCTCAAAAAAAAGCGCCCGAAGGCCCCCGTCCCAAAACACCCTGCGGAAAAGGGCCAAAACGGGGGGTGTGCTATAGCCTTGGTGGGGGGGGGGCGTAAGTTGGATCCGCCGGACTCGGAATGGGGCCAAACTTTGCGAGCGGCCTCCGTGTGCCCGCGGGATGCCCCGGGCACAGCCGCGCTAAAAAAAAAGCGCCCGAAGGCCCCCGTCCCAAAACACCCTGCGGAAAAGGGCCAAAACGGGGGTGTGCAATAGCCTTGGTGGGGGGGTGGCGCGAAGTTGGTCCGCCGCACTCGGAATGGGGCCAAACTTTGCGAGCGGCCTCCGTTTGCCCGCGGGATGCTCGGGCACAGCCGCGCCCAAAAAAAAGCGCCCGAAGGCCCCCGTCCCAAAACCGCCCAGCGGAAAAGGGCCAAAACGGGGGTGGGCTATAGCCTTGGTGGGGGGTGGCGCGAAGTTGGTCCGCCGGACGCGGAATGGGGCCAAACTTTGCGAGCGGCCTCCGTGTGCCCGTGGGATGCCCCGGGCACAGCCGCGCCCAAAAACGAGCGCCCGAAGGCCCCCGTCCCAAAACACCCTGCGGAAAAGGGCCAAACGGGGGGTGTGCTATAGCCTTGGTGGGGGGGTGGCGCGAAGTTGGTCCGCCGGACTCGGAATGGGGCCAAACTTTGCGAGCGGCCTCCGTGTGCCCGCGGGATGCCCCGGGCACAGCCGCGACCAAAAAAAAGCGCCCGAAGGCCCCCGTCCAAAAACACCCTGCGGAAAATGGCCCAAACGAGGGGTGTGCTATAGCCTCGGTGGGGGGGTGCGGCGAAGTTGGTCCGCCGGACTCGGAATGGGGCCAAACTTTACGAGTGGTCTCCGTGTGCCCGCGCGATGCCCCGGGCACAGCTGCGCCCAAAAACGAGCGCCCGAAGGCCCCCGTCCCAAAACACCCTGCGGAAAAGGGCCAAAACGGGGGGTGTGCAATAGCCTTGGTGGGGGGGTGGCGCGAAGTTGGTCCGCCGCACTCGGAATGGGGCCAAACTTTGCGAGCGGCCTCCGTGTGCCCGCGGGATGCCCCGGGCACAGCCGCGCCGAAAAAAAAGTGCCCGAAGGCCCCCGTCCCAAAACACCCTGCGGAAAATGGCCCAAACGAGGGGTGTGCTATAGCCTTGGTGGGGGGGTGTGGCGAAGTTGGTCCGCCGGACTCGAATGGGGCCAAACTTTGCGAGCGGCCTCCGTGTGCCCGCGGGATGCCCGGGCACAGCCGCGCCCAAAAACGAGCGCCCGAAGGCCCCCGTCCCAAACCCCCTGCGGAAAATGGCCCCAAACGAGGGGTGTGCTATAGCCTTGGTGGGGGGGTGGCGCGAAGTTGGTCCGCCGGACTCGGAATGGGGCCAAACTTTGCGAGCGGCCTCCGTGTGCCCGCGGGATGCCCCGGCACAGCCGCGCCCAAAAACGAGCGCCCGAAGGCCCCCGTCCCAAAACCGCCCAGCGGAAAAGGGCCAAAACGGGGGGTGGCTATAGCCTTGGTGGGGGGGTGGGCGAAGTTGGTCCGCCGGACTCGGAATGGGGCCAAACTTTGCGAGCGGCCTCCGTGTGCCCGCGGGATGCCCCGGGCACAGCCGCGCCAAAAACGAGCGCCCGAAGGCCCCCGTCCCAAACCCCCAGCGGAAAAGGGCCAAAACGGGGGGTGGGCTATAGCCTTGGTGGGGGGGTGGCGCGAAGTTGGTCCGCCGACTCGGAATGGGCCAAACTTTGCGAGCGGCCTCCGTGTGCCCGCGGGATGCCCCGGGCACAGCCGCGCCCAAAAAACGACTCCGAAGGCCCCCGTCCCAAAACCCCTGCGGAAAAGGGCCAAAACGAGGGGTGTGCTATAGCCTTGGTGGGGGGGTGGGGGAAGTTGGTCCGCCGGACTCGGAATGGGGCCAAACTTTGCGAGCGGCCTCCGTGTTCCCGCGGGATGCCCCGGGCACAGCCGCGCCCAAAAACGACGCCCGAAGGCCCCCGTCCCAAAACCCCCATGCGGAAAAGGGCCAAAACGGGGGTGGGCTATAGCCTTGGTGGGGGGTGGCGCGAAGTTGGTCCGCCGGACTCGGAATGGGGCCAAACTTTGCGAGCGGCCTCCGTGTGCCCGCGGGATGCCCCGGCACAGCCGCGCCCAAAAACGACGCCCGAAGGCCCCCGTCCCAAAACCCCCTGCGGAAAATGGCCAAACGAGGGGTGTGCTATAGCCTTGGTGGGGGGTGGGGCGAAGTTGGTCCGCCGGACTCGGAATGGGGCCAAACTTTGCGAGCGGCCTCCGTGTGCCCGGGGATGCCCCGGGCACAGCCGCGCCCAAAAAAAGCGCCCGAAGGCCCCGTCCCAAAACCGCCCAGCGGAAAAGGGCCAAAACGGGGGTGGGCTATAGCCTTGGTGGGGGGGTGGCGCGAAGTTGGTCCGCCGGACTCGGAATGGGGCCAAACTTTGCGAGCGGCCTCCGTGTGCCCGCGGGATGCCCCGGACACGGCCGCGCCCAAAAAAAGCGCGCCGAAGGCCCCCGTCCCAAAACACCCTGCGGAAAATGGCCCAAACGAGGGGTGGGCTATAGCCTTGGTGGGGGGGTGGGGCGAAGTTGGTCCGCCGGACTCGGAATTGGGCCAAACTTTGCGAGCGGCCTCCGTGTGCCCGCGGGATGCCCCGGGCACAGCCGCGCCAAAAACGAGCCCGAAGGCCCCCGTCCCAAAACCGCCCAGCGGAAAAGGGCCAAAACGGGGGGTGGGCTATAGCCTTGGTGGGGGGATGGCGCGAAGTTGGTCCGCCGGACTCGGAATGGGGCTAAACTTTGCGAGCGGCCTCCATGTGCCCGCGGGATGCGCCGGGCACAGCCGCGCCCAAAAAATATCACCCGAAGGCCCCCGTCCCAAAACACCCTGCGGAAAAGGGCCAAAACGGGGGTGTGCTATAGCCTTGGTGGGGGGGTGGCGTGAAGTTGGTCCGCCGGACTCGGAATGGGGCCAAACTTTGCGAGCGGCCTCCGTGTACCCGCAGGATGCCCCGGGCACAGCCGCACCCAAAAATGAGTGCCCGAAGGCTCCCGTCCCAAAACCGCCCAGCGGAAAAGGGCCAAAACGGGGGGTGGGCTATAGCCTTGGTTCGGGCGGTGGCGCGAAGTTGGTCCGCCGACTCGGAATGGGGCCTAACTTTGCGAGCGGCCTCCGTGTGCCCGCGGGATGCCCCGGGCACAGCCAGCACCAAAAAAAAGCCACCGAAGGCCTCCGTCCCAAAACCGCCCAGCGGAAAGGGCCAAACGGGGGGTGGGCTATAGCCTTGGTGCGGGCGGTGCGCGAAGTTGGTCCGCCGACTCGGAATGGGGCTAACTTTGCGAGCGGCCTCCGTGTGCCCGCGGGATGCCCCGGGCACAGCCGCGCCAAAAAAAAGCCCCGAAGGCCTCCGTCCCAAAACAGCCAGCGGAAAATGGCCAAAACGAGGGGTGTGCTATACGCCTTGGTGGGGGATGGGCGATGTTGGTCCGCCGGACTCGGATGGGGCCAACTTTGCGAGCGGCCTCCGTGTGCCCGCGGGATGCCCCGGACACAGCCGCGCCCAAAAAAAGCGCGCGAAGGCCCCCGTCCCAAAACACCCGGCGGAAAATGGCCCAAACGAGGGGTGTGCTATAGCCTTGGTGGGGGGTGGGGCGAAGTTGGTCGCCGAACTCGGAATGGGCCAACTTTGCGAGCGGCCTCCGTGTGCCCGCAGCATGCCCCGGGCACAGCCGCGGCCAAAAACGAGAGCCCGAAGGCCCCCGTCCCAAAACCGCCCAGCGGAAAAGGGCCAAACGGGGGGTGGGCTATAGCCTTGGTGGGGGGATGGCGCGAAGTTGGTCCGCCGGACTCGGAATGGGGCTAAACTTTGCGAGCGGCCTCCATGTGCCCGCGGGATGCGCCGGGCACAGCCGCGCCCAAAAATATCACCCGAAGGCCCCCGTCCCAAAAACCCCTGCGGAAAAGGGCCAAAACGGGGGTGTGCTATAGCCTTGGTGGGGGGTGGCGTGAAGTTGGTCCGCCGGACTCGGAATGGGGCCAAACTTTGCGAGCGGCCTCCGTGTACCCGCGGATGCCCCGGGCACAGCCGCACCCAAAAATGAGTGCCCGAAGGCTCCCGTCCCAAAACCGCCCAGCGGAAAAGGGCCAAAACGGGGGGTGGCTATAGCCTTGGTTCGGGCGGTGGCGCGAAGTTGGTCCGCCGACTCGGAATGGGGCCTAACTTTGCGAGCGGCCTCCGTGTGCCCGCGGGATGCCCCGGGCACAGCCACGCCCAAAAAAAAGCCCCGAAGGCCTCCGTCCCAAAACCGCCCAGCGGAAAAGGGCCAAAACGGGGGTGGGCTATAGCCTTGGTGGGGGGATGGCGCGATGTTGGTCCGCCGGACTCGGAATGGGGCCAAACTTTGCGAGCGGCCTCCGTGTGCCCGCGGGATGCCCCGGGCACAGCCGCGCCCAAAAAAGAGCGCCGAAGGCCCCCGTCCCAAAACACCCTGCGGAAAATGGCCCAAACGAGGGGTGTGCTATAGCCTTGGTGGGGGGGTGGGGCGAAGTTGGTCCGCCGGACTCGGAATGGGCCAAACTTTGCGAGCGGCCTCCGTGTGCCCGCAGGATGCCCCGGGCACAGCCGCGCCAAAAACGAGAGCCCGAAGGCCCCCGTCCCAAAACCGCCCAGCGGAAAAGGGCCAAAACGGGGGTGGGCTATAGCCTTGGTGGGGGGTGGCGCGAAGTTGGTCCGCCGGACTCGGAATGGGGCCTAAACTTTGCGAGCGGCCTCCGTGTGCCCGCGGGATGCCCCGGGCACAGCCGCGCCCAAAAAATATCACCCGAAGGCCCCCGTCCCAAAACCCCTGCGGAAATGGCCAAAACGGGGGTGTGCTATAGCCTTGGTGGGGGGGTGGCGCGAAGTTGGTCCGCCGGACTCGGAATGGGGCCAAACTTTGCGAGCGGCCTCCGTGTGCCCGCGGATGCCCCGGGCACAGCCGCACCAAAAATGAGTGCCCGAAGGCCCCGTCCCAAAACCGCCCGAGCGGAAAAGGGCCAAAACGGAGGTGGGCTATAGCCTTGGTTGGGGGTGGCGCGAAGTTGGTCCGCCGGACTCGGAATGGGGCCAAACTTTGCGAGCGGCCTCCGTGTGCCCGCGGGATGCCCCGGCACAGCCGCGCCCAAAAAAGAGCCGCGAAGGCCCCCGTCCCAAAACACCCTGCGGAAAATGGCCCAAACGAGGGGTGGGCTATAGCCTTGGTGGGGGGGTGGGGCGAAGTTGGTCCGCCGGACTCGGAATGGGGCCAAACTTTGCGAGCGGCCTCCGTGTGCCCGCGGGATGCCCCGGGCACAGCCGCGCCCAAAAAAAGCGCCCGAAGGCCCCCGTCCCAAAACCGCCCAGCGGAAAAGGGCCAAAACGGGGGGTGGGCTATAGCCTTGGTGGGGGGATGGCGCGAAGTTGGTCCGCCGGACTCGGAATGGGGCCAAACTTTGCGAGCGGCCTCCGTGTGCCCGCGGGATGCCCCGGCACAGCCGCGCCCAAAAAAAGAGCGCCGAAGGCCCCCGTCCCAAAACACCCTGCGGAAAATGGCCCAAACGAGGGGTGTGCTATAGCCTTGGTGGGGGGGTGGGGCGAAGTTGGTCCGCCGGACTCGGAATGGGCCAAACTTTGCGAGCGGCCTCCGTGTGCCCGCGGATGCCCCGGGCACAGCCGCGCCCAAAAACGAGCGCCCGAAGGCCCCCGTCCCAAAACCGCCCAGCGGAAAAGGGCCAAAACGGGGGGTGGGCTATAGCCTTGGTGGGGGGTGGCGCGAAGTTGGTCCGCCGGACTCGGAATGGGGCCAAACTTTGCGAGCGGCCTCCGTGTGCCCGCGGGATGCCCCGGGCACAGCCGCGCCCAAAAACGAGCGCCCGAAGGCCCCCGTCCCAAAACACCCTAGCGGAAAAGGGCCAAAACGGGGGTGTGCTATAGCCTTGGTGGGGGGGTGGCGCGAAGTTGGTCCGCCGGACTCGGAATGGGGCCAAACTTTGCGAGCGGCCTCCGTGTGCCCGCGGATGCCCCGGGCACAGCCGCGCCCAAAAACGAGTGCCCGAAGGCCCCGTCCCAAAACCGCCCAGCGGAAAAGGGCCAAAACGGGGGTGGGCTATAGCCTTGGTGGGGGGGTGGCGCGAAGTTGGTCCGCCGACTCGGAATGGGGCCAAACTTTGCGAGCGGCCTCCGTGTGCCCGCGGGATGCCCCGGGCAGAGCCGCCCCAAAAACGAGCGCCTGAAGGCCCCCGTCCCAAAACCGACCAGTGGAAAAGGGCCAAAACGGGGGGTGGGCTATAGCCTTGGTGGGGGGGTGGCGCGAAGTTGGTCCGCCGACTCGGAATGGGGCCAAACTTTGCGAGCGGCCTCCGTGTGCCCACGGGATACCCCGGGAACAGCCGCACCCAAAAAAAACTCCCGAAGGCCCCGTCCCAAAACACCCTGCGGAAAATGGCCCAAACGAGGGTGTGCTATAGCCTTGGTGGGGGGGTGGGCGAAGTTGGTCCGCCGGACTCGGAATGGGGCCAAACTTTGCGAGCGGCCTCCGTTTGCCCATGGGATACCCCGGGCCCAGCCGCGCCCAAAAAAAAGCGCCCGAAGACCCCGTCCCAAAACACCCTGCGGAAAATGGCCCAAACGAGGGGTGTGCTATAGCCTTGGTGGGGGGGTGGGGCGAAGTTGCTCCGCCGGACTCGGAATGGGGCCAAACTTTGCGAGCGACCTCCATGTGCCCGCGGGATGCCCCGGGCACAGCCGCGCCCAAAAACGACCGCCCGAAGGCCCCCGTCCCAAAACACCCTGCGAAAAATGGCCCAATCGAGGGGTGTGCTATAGCCTTGGTGGGGGGGTGGGGCGAAGTTGGTCCGCCGGACTCGGAATGGAGCCAAACTTTGCGAGCGGCCTCCGTGTGCCCGAGGGTGCCCCGGGCACGGCCGCGCCCAAAAAAAAGCCCTCGAAGGCCCCCGTCCCAAAACACCCTGCGGAAAATGGCCCAAACGAGGGGTGTTCTATAGCCTTGGTGGGGGGGTGGGGCGATGTTGCTCCGCCGAACTCGGAATGGGGCCAAACTTTGCGAGCGGCCTCCGTGTGCCCGCGGGATGCCCCGGGCACAGCCGCGCCCAAAAAAGTCGCCCGAAGGCCCCCGTCCCAAAACCGCCCAGCGGAAAATGGCCCAAACGAGGGGTGTGCTATAGCCTTGGTGGGGGGGTGGGGCGAAGTTGGTCCGCCGGACTCGGAATGGGGCCAAACTTTGCGAGCGGCCTCCGTGTGCCCGCAGGATGCCCCGGGCACAGCCGCGCCCAAAAATGAGTGCCCGAAGGCTCCCGTCCCAAAACCGCCCTGCGGAAAAGGGCCAAAACGGGGGGTGGGCTATAGCCTTGGTCGGGCGGTGGCGCGAAGTTGGTCGCCGACTCGGAATGGGGCCTAACTTTGTGAGCGGCCTCCGTGTGCCCGCGGGATGCCCCGGGCAGAGCCGCCCCCAAAAACTAGCGCCTGAAGGCCCCCGTCCCAAAACCGACCAGTGGAAAAGGGCCAAAACGGGGGGTGGGCTATAGCCTTGGTGGGGGGGTGGCGCGAAGTTGGTCCGCCGAACTCGGAATGGGGCCAAACTTTGCGAGCGGCCTCCGTGTGCCCGCGGGATACCCCGGGAACAGCCGCGCCCAAAAAAAAACTCCCGAAGGCCCCCGTCCCAAAACACCCTGCGGAAAATGGCCCAAACGAGAGGCGTGCTATAGCCTTGGTGGGGGGGTGGGGCGAAGTTGGTCCGCCGGACTCGGAATGGGGCAGAACTTTGCGAACGGCCTCCGTTTGCCCATGGGATACCCCGGGCCCAGCCGCGCCCAAAAAAAAGCGCCGAAGACCCCGTCCCAAAACACCCTGCGGAAAATGGCCCAAACGAGGGGTGTGCTATAGCCTTGGTGGGGGGGTGGGGCGAAGTTGCTCCGCCGGACTCGGAATGGGGCCAAACTTTGCGAGCGACCTCCGTGTTCCCGCGGGATGCCCCGGGCACAGCCGCGCCCAAAAAAAAGCGCTCGAAGGCCCCCGTCCCAAAACACCCTGCGGAAAATGGCCCAAACGAGGGGTGTTCTATAGCCTTGGTGGGGGGGTGGGGCGATGTTGCTCCGCAGAACTCGGAATGGGGCCAAACTTTGCGAGCGGCCTCCGTGTGCCGCGGGATGCCCCGGGCACAGCCGCGCCCAAAAAAGGTCGCCCGAAGGCCCCCGTCCCAAAACCGCCCAGCGGAAAATGGCCCAAACGAGGGGTGTGCTATAGCCTTGGTGGGGGGGTGGGGCGAAGTTGGTACGCCGGACTCGGAATGGGGCCAAACTTTGCGAGCGGCCTCCGTGTGCCCGCGGGATGCCCCTGGCAAAGCCGCGCCCAAAAACGAGCGCCCGAAGGCCCCCGTCCCAAATCCGCCCAGCGGAAAAGGGCCAAAACGGGGGGTGGGCTATAGCCTTGGTGGGGGGGGGGTGGCGCGAAGTTGGTCCGCCGGACTCGGAATGGGGCCTAACTTTGCTAGCGGCCTCCGTGTGCCCGCGGGATGCCCCGGGCACAGCCGCGCCCAAAAACGACCGCCCGAAGGCCCCCGTCCCAAAAATGCCCAGCGGAAAAGGGCCAAAACGGGGGGTGGGCTATAGCCTTGGTGGGAGGGTGGCGCGAAGTTGGTCCGCTGGACTCGGAATGGGGCCAAACTTTGCGAGCGGCCTCCGTGTGCCCGTGGGATGCCCCGCCCACAGACGCGCCAAAAAAAAGCGCCCGAAGGCCCCCGTCCCAAAACACCCTGCGGAAAATGGCCCAAACAAGGGGTTTGCTATAGCCTTGGTTGGGGGGTGGGGCGAAGTTGGTCCGCCGGACTCGGAATGGGGCCAAACTTTGTGAGCGGCCTCCGTGTGCCCACGGGATGCCACGGGTGCAGCCGCACCCTAAAACCAGTGCCCGAAGGCCCCCGTACCAAAACCCCCTGCGAAAAATGGCCCAAACGAGGGGTGTGCTATAGGCTTGGTGGGGGGGTGGGGCGAAGTTGGTCCGCCGGACTCGGAATGGGGCCAAACTTTGCGAGCGGCCTCCGTGTGCCCGCGGGATGCCCCGGGCATAGCCGCCCCCAAAAACGAGCGCCCGAAGACCCCCTTCCCAAAACCGCCCAGCGGAAAAGGGCCAAAACGGGGGGTGGGCTATAGCCTTGGTGGGGGGGTGGCGCGAAGTTGGTCCGCCGGACTCGGAATGGGGCCAAACTTTGCGAGCGGCTTCCGTGTGTCCTGTGGATGCCCCGGGCACAGCCGCGCCCAAAAAAGATCGCCTGAAGGCCCCCGTCCCAAAACCGCCCAGCGGAAAATGCCCCAAACGAGCGGTGTGCTATAGCCTTGGAGGGGGCGTGGGGCGAAGTTGGTCCGCCGGACTCGGAATGGGGCCAAACTTTGCGAGCGGCCTCCGTGTACCCGCGGGATGCCCGGGCACAGCCGCGCCCAAAAACGAGCGCCCGAAGGTCCCCGTCCCAAAACCGCCCAGCGGAAAATGGCCAAAACGGGGGGTGGGCTATAGCCTTGGTGGGGGGGTGGCGCGAAGTTGGTCCGCCGGACTCGGAATGGGGCTAAACTTTGCGAGCGGCCTCCGTGTGCCCGCGGGATGCCCCGGGCACAGCCGCGCTCAAAAAAGACCGCCCGAAGGCCCCCGTCCCAAAACCGCCCAGCGGAAAAGGGCCAAAACGGGGGGTGGGCTATAGCCTTGGTGGGGAGGTGGCGCGAAGTTGGTCCGCCGGACTCGGAATGGGGCCAAACTTTGCGAGCGGCCTCCGTGTGCCCGCGGGATGCCCCGGGCACAGCCGCGCCCAAAAAAAGTGCCCGAAGGCCCCCGTCCCAAAACACCCTGCGGAAAATGGCCCAAACGAGGGGTGTGCTATAGCCTTGGTGGGGGGGTGGGGCGAAGTTGGTCCGCCGGAACTCGGAATGGGGCCAAACTTTGCGAGCGGCCTCCGTGTGCCCGTGGGATGCCCCGGGCACAGCCGCGCCCAAAAACGAGCGCCCGAAGGCCCCCATCCCAAAACCGCCCAGCGGAAAAGGGCCAAAACGGGGGGTGGGCTATAGCCTTGGTGGGGGTGTGACGCGAAGTTGGTCCGCCGGACTCGGAATGGGGCCTAACATTGCGAGCGGCCTCCGTGTGCCCGCGGGATGCCCGGGCACATCCGCGTCCAAAAACAACAGCCCGAAGGCCCCCGTCCCAAAACCGCCCAGCGGAAAAGGGCCAAAACGGGGGGAGGGCTATAGCCTTGGTGGGGGGGTGGGGCGAAGTTGGTCCGCCGGACTCGGAATGGGGCCAAAATTTGCGAGCGGCCTCCGTGTGCCCGCGGGATGCCCCGGGCACAGCCGCGCCCAAAAAAAGCGCCCGAAGGCCCCCGTCCCAAAACACCCTGCGGAAAAGGGCCAAAACGGGGGTGTGCTATAGCCTTGCTGGGGTGGTGGCGCGAAGTTGGTCCGCAGGACTCGGAATGGGGCCTAACATTGCGAGCGGCCTCCGTGTGCCCGCGGGATGCCCCGGGCACATCCGCGTCCAAAAACAACCACCCGAAGGCCCCCGTCCCAAAACCGCCCAGCGGAAAAGGGCCAAACGGGGAGAGGGCTATCGCATTGGTGGGGGGGTGGGGCGAAGTTGGTCCGCCGGACTCGGAATGGGGCCAAACTTTGCGAGCGGCCTCCGTGTGCCCGCGGGATGTCCCGGGCACAGCCGCGCCCAAAAACGAGCGCCCGAAGGCCCCCGTCCCAAACCGCCCAGCGGAAAAGGCCCAAACGGGGGTGGCTATAGCCTTGGTGGGGGGGTGGCGCGAAGTTGGTCCGCCGACTCGGAATGGGCCAAACTTTGCGAGCGGCCTCCGTGTGCCCGGGATGCCCCTGGCACAGCCGCGCCCAAAAAAAGGGCCCGAAGGCCCCCGTCCCAAAACAGCCCAGCGGAAAATGGCCCAAACGAGGGGTGTGCTATAGCTTGGTGGGGGGGTTGGGGCGAAGTGGTTCCGCCGGACTCGGAATGGGGCCAAACTTTCGAGCGGCCTCCGTGTGGCCTGCGGGATGCCCGGGCACAGCCGCGCCCAAAAAGACCGCCCGAAGGCCCCCGTCCCAAAACCCCTGCGGAAATGGCCAAAACGAGGGGTGTGCTATAGCCTTGGTGGGGGGGTGGCGCGAAGTTGGTCCCCGGACTCGGAATGGGGCCAAACTTTGCGAGCGGCCTCCGTGTGCCCGCGGTATGCCCCGGGCACAGCCGCGCCCAAAAATGAGCGCCCAAAGGCCCCCGTCCCAAACCGCCCAGCGGAAAAGGGCCAAAACGGGGGGTGGGCTATAGCCTTGGTTGGGGGGCTGCCGCGAAGTTGATCCGCCGGACTCGGAATGGGACCAACTTTGCGAGCGGCCTCCGTGTGCCCGCGGGATGTCCCGGGCACAGCCGCGCCCAAAAACGAGCGCCCGAAGGCCCCCGTCCCAAAACGCCCAGCGGAAAACGGCCAAAACGGGGGGTGGGCTATAGCCTTGGTTGGGGGGTGGCGCGAAGTTGGTCCGCCGGACTCGGTATGGGGCCAAACTTTGCGAGCGGCGTCCGTGTGCCCGCGGGATGCCCCGGGCACAACCACGCCCAAAAAAAAGCTCCCGTAGGCCCCCGTCCCAAACACCCCGCGGAAAAGGGCCAAACGGGGGGTGTGCTATAGCCTTGCTGGGGTTGTGGCGCGAAGTTGGTCCGCCGGACTCGGAATGGGGCCAACTTTGCGAGCGGCCTCCGTGTGCCCGCGGGAATGCCCCGGCACAGCCGCGGCCCAAAACGAGCTCCCGAAGGCCCCCCGTCCCAAAACCGCCCAGCGGAAAAGGGCCAAAACGGGGGGTGGGCTATAGCCTTGGTGGGGGGGGGTGGCGCGAAGTTGGTCCGCCGACTCGAATGGCCAAACTTTGCGAGGCGGCCTCCGTGTGCCAGCGGATGCCCCGGGCACAGCCGCGCCCAAAAAAAAGCGCCGAATGCCCCTCGTCCCAAAACACCCTGCGGAAAATGGCCCAAACGAGGGGTGTGCTATAGCCTTGGTGGGGGGGTGGGGCGAAGTTGGTCCCGGACTCGGAATGGGGCCAAACTTTGCGAGCGCCTCCGTTGTCCCGCGGGATGGCCCGGGCACAGCCCGCCCAAAAAAAGCGCCCGAAGGCCCCCGTCCCAAAACACCCTGCGGAAAATGGCCCAAACGAGGGGTTTGGCTAAGCCTTGGTGGGGGGGTGGGGCGAAGTTGGTCCGCCGACTCGGAATGGGGCCAAACTTTGTGAGCGGCCTCTGTGTGCCCGCGGGATGCCCCGGGCACAGCCTCGCCCAAAAAAAAGCGCCCGAAGGCCCGCGTCCCAAAACAGCCTGCGGAAAATGGCCCAAACGAGGGGTGCGCTATAGCCTTGGTGGGGGGGTGGGCGAAGTTGGTCCGCCGAACTCGGAATGGGGCCAAACTTTGCGAGCGGCCTCCGTGTGCCCGCAGGATGCCCCGGGCACAGCCGCGCCCAAAAAAAGCGCCCGAAGGCCCCCGTCCCAAAACACCCTGCGGAAAATGGCCCAAACGAGGGGTGTGCTATAGCCTTGGCGGGGGGGTGGCGCGAAGTTGGTCCGCCGGACTCGGAATGGGGCCAAACTTTGCGAGCGGCCTCCGTGTGCCCGCGGGATGCCCCTGGCACAGCCGCGCCCAAAAAAAAGCGCCCGAAGGCCCCCGTCCCAAAACACCCTGCGGAAAATGGCCCAAACGAGGGGTCTGCTATACCCTTGGTGGGGGGGTGGCGCAAAGTTGGTCCGCCTGACTCGGAATGGGGCCAAACTTTGCGAGCGGCCTCCGTGTACCTGCGGCATGCCCCGGGCCCAGCCGCGCACAAAAAAAAGTGCCCGAAGGCCCCCGTCCCAAAATACCATGCGGAAAATGGCCAAAACGGGGGGTGGGCTATAGCCTTGGTGGGGGGGTGGCGCGAAGTTGGTCTGCCTGACTCGGAATGGGGCCAAACTTTGCGAGCGGCCTCCGTGTGCCCGCGGGATGCCCCGGGCACAGCCGCACCCAAAAACGAGCGCCCGAAGGGCCCCGTCCCAAAACGCCCAGCGGAAAAGGGCCAGAACGGGGGGTGGGCTATAGCCTTGGTGGGGGGTGGCGCGAAGTTGGTCCGCCGGACTCGGAATGGGGCCAAACTTTGCGAGCGGCCTCCGTGTGCCCGCGGGATGTGCCGGGCACAGCCGCGCCCAAAAAAAGCGCCCGAAGGCCCCCGTCCCAAAACACCCTGCGGAAAATGGCCAAACGAGGGGTCTGCTATAGCCTTGGTGGGGGGGTGGGGCGAAGTTGGTCCGCCGAACTCGGAATGGGGCCAAACTTGTGAGCGGCCTCTGTGTGCCCGCGGGATGCCCCGGGCACAGCCGCGCCCAAAAAAAAGTGCCCGAAGGCCCGCGTCCCAAAACAGCCTGCGGAAAATGGCCCAAACGAGGGGTGGCTATAGCCTTGGTGGGGGGGTGGGCGAAGTTGGTCCGCCGAACTCGGAATGGGGCCAAACTTTGCGAGCGGCCTCCGTGTGCCCGCGGGATGCCCCGGGCACAGCCGCGCCCAAAAAAAGCGCCCGAAGGCCCCCGTCCCAAAACACCCTGCGGAAAATGGCCCAAACGAGGGGTGTGCTATAGCCTTGGTGGGGGGGTGGCGCGAAGTTGGTCCGCCGGACTCGGAATGGGGCCAAACTTTGCGAGCGGCCTCCGTGTGCCCGCGGCATGCCCCTGGCACAGCCGCGCCCAAAAAAAAGCGCCCGAACGCCCCCGTCCCAAAACACCCTGCGGAAAATGGCCCAAACGAGGGGTCTGCTATACCCTTGGTGGGGGGGTGGCGCAAAGTTGGTCCGCCTGACTCGGAATGGGGCCAAACTTTGCGAGCGGCCTCCGTGTACCTGCGGCATGCCCCGGGCCCAGCCGCGCACAAAAAAAAGTGCCCGAAGGCCCCGTCCCAAAATACCATGCGGAAAATGGCCAAAACGGGGGTGGGCTATAGCCTTGGTGGGGGGGTGGCGCGAAGTTGGTCTGCCTGACTCGGAATGGGGCCAAACTTTGCGAGCGGCCTCCGTGTGCCCGCGGGATGCCCCGGGCACAGCCGCACCCAAAAACGAGCGCCCGAAGGGCCCCGTCCCAAAACGCCCAGCGGAAAAGGGCCAGAACGGGGGGTGGGCTATAGCCTTGGTTGGGGGGGTGGCGCGAAGTTGGTCCGCCGGACTCGGAATGGGGCCAAACTTTGCGAGCGGCGTCCGTGTGCCCGCGGGATGCCCCGGGCACAGCCACGCCCAAAAAAAGCACCCGAAGGCCCCCGTCCCAAAACACCCTGCGGAAAAGGGCCAAAACGGGGGGTGTGCTATAGCCTTGCTGGGGGGGTGGCGCGAAGTTGGTCCGCCAGACTCGGAATGGGGCCTAACATTGCGAGCGGCCTCCGTGTGCCCGCAGGATGCCCCGGGCATAGCCGCGCCAAAAACGACCACCCGAAGGCCCCCGTCCCAAAACCGCCCAGCGGAAAAGGGCCAAAACGGGGAGAGGGCTATAGCATTGGTGGGGGGGTGGGCGAAGTTGGTCCGCCGGACTCGGAATGGGGCCAAACTTTGCGAGCGGCCTCCGTGTGCCCGCGGGATGTCCCGGGCACAGCCGCGCCCAAAAACGAGCGCCTGAAGGCCCCCGTCCCAAAACACGCAGCGGAAAAGGGCCAAAACGGGGATGGGCTATAGCCTTGGGGGGGGGGGGTGGCGCAAAGTTGGTCCGCCTGACTCGGATCGGGGCCAAGTTTACGAGCGGCCTCCGTGTGCCCGCGGGATGCCCCGGGCACAGCCGTGCCCAAAAACGAGCGCCCGAAGGCCCCCGTCCCAAAACCCCTGCGGAAAATGGCCCAAACGAGGGGTGTGCTATAGCCTTGGCGGGGGGGTGGCGCGAAGTTGGTCCGCCGGACTCGGAATGGGGCCAAACTTTGCGAGCGGCCTCCGTGTGCCCGCGGGATGCCCCGGGCACAGCCGCGCCCAAAAAAAAGCACCCGAAGGCCCCCGTCCCAAAACACCCTGCGGAAAATGGCCCAAACGAGGGGTGTGCTATAGCCTTGGTGGGGGGGTGGGGCGAAGTTGGTCCGCCGGACTCGGAATGGGCCAAACTTTGCGAGCGGCCTCCGTGTGCCCGCGGGATGCCCCGGGCACAGCCGCGCCCAAAAGAAAGCGCCCGAAGGCCCCCGTCCCAAAGCACCCTGCGGAAAAGGGCCAAAACGGGGGGTGTGCTATAGCCTTGGTGGGGGGGGTGGGGCGAAGTTGGTCCGCCGGACTCGGAATGGGGCCAAACTTTGCGAGCGGCCTCCGTGTGCCCGGGGATGCCCCGGGCACAGCCGCGCCCAAAAACGAGCGCCCGAAGGCCCCCGTCCCAAAACCCCAGCGGAAAATGGCCAAAACGGGGGTGGGCTATAGCCTTGGTGGGGGGGTGGCGCGAAGTTGGTCCGCCGGACTCGGAATGGGGCCAAACTTTGCGAGCGGCCTCCGTGTGCCCGCGGGATGCCCGGGCACAGCCGCGCCCAAAAACGACCGCCCGAAGGCCCCCGTCCTAAAAACCCCTGCGGAAAATGGCCCAAACGAGGGGTGTGCTATAGCCTTGGTGGGGGGGTGGGGCGAAGTTGGTCCGCCGGACTCGGAATGGGGCCAAACTTTGCGAGCGCCTCCGTGTGGCCCGCGGGATGCCCCGGGCACAGCCGCGCCCAAAAAGATCGCCCGAAGGCCCCCTTCCAAAACCCCTGCGGAAATGGCCCAAACGAGGGGTGTGCTATAGCCTTGGTGGGGGGGTGGGCGAAGTTGATCCGCCGGACTCGGAATGGGGCCAAACTTTGCGAGCGGCCTCCGTGTGCCCGCGGGATGCCCCGGGCACAGCCGCGCCAAAAAAAAGCGCCCGAAGGCCCCCGTCCCAAAACACCCTGCGGAAAAGGGCCAAAACGGGGGGTGTGCTATAGCCTTGGTGGGGGGGTGGCGCGAAGTTGGTCCGCCGGACTCGGAATGGGGCCAAACTTTGCGAGCGGCCTCCGTGTGCCCGCGGGATGCCCCGGGCACAGCCGCGACCAAAAAAAAGCGCCCGAAGGCCCCCGTCCCAAAACCCCCTGCGGAAAATGGCCCAAACGAGGGGTGTGCTATAGCCTTGGTGGGGGGGTGCGGCGAAGCTGGTCCGCCGGACTCGGAATGGGGCCAAACTTTGCGAGCGGTCTCCGTGTGCCCGCGGATGCCCCGGGCACAGCCGCGCCCAAAAACGAGCGCCCGAAGGCCCCGTCCCAAAACACCCTGCGGAAAAGGGCCAAAACGGGGGGTGTGCAATAGCCTTGGTGGGGGGGTGGCGCGAAGTTGGTCCGCCGCACTCGGAATGGGGCCAAACTTTGCGAGCGGCCTCCGTTTGCCCGCGGGATGCTTCGGCACAGCCGCGCCCAAAAAAAAAGCGCCCGAAGGCCCCCGTCCCAAAACCGCCCAGCGGAAAAGGGCCAAAACGGGGGGTGGGCTATAGCCTTGGTGGGGGGGTGGGCGCGAAGTTGGTCCGCCGGACGCGGAATGGGACCAAATTTGCGAGCGGCCTCCGTGTGCCCGTGGGATGCCCCGGGCACAGCCGCGCCCAAAAACGACGCCCGAAGGCCCCCGTCCCAAAACACCCTGCGGAAAAGGGCAAAACGGGGGGTGTGCTATAGCCTTGGTGGGGGGGGGTGGCGCGAAGTTGGTCCGCGGACTCGGAATGGGGCCAAACTTTGCGAGCGGCCTCCGTTGCCCGCGGGATGCTCGGGCACAGCCGCGACCCAAAAAAAAAGCGCCCGAAGGCCCCCGTCCCAAAACCCCCAGCGGAAAAGGGCCAAAACGGGGGTGTGCTATAGCCTTGGTGGGGGGGTGGCGCGAAGTTGGTCCGCCGGACTCGGAATGGGGCCAAACTTTGCGAGCGGCCTCCGTGTGCCCGCGGGATGCCCCGGGCACAGCCGCGCCAAAAACGAGCGCCCGAAGGCCCCCGTCCCAAAACACCCTGCGGAAAAGGGCCAAAACGGGGGGTGGGCTATAGCCTTGGTGGGGGGGTGGCGCGAAGTTGGTCCGCCGGACTCGGAATGGGGCCAAACTTTGCGAGCGGCCTCCGTGTGCCCGCGGGATGCCCCGGGCACAGCCGCGCCCAAAAAAAAGCGCCCGAAGGCCCCCGTCCCAAAACAGCCCAGCGGAAAAGGGCCAAAACGGGGGGTGTGCTATAGCCTTGGTGGGGGGGTGGCGCGAAGTTGGTCCGCCGGACTCGGAATGGGGCCAAACTTTGCGAGCGGCCTCCGTGTGCCCGCGGGATGCCCCGGGCACAGCCGCGCTAAAAAAAAAGCGCCCGAAGGCCCCCGTCCCAAAACACCCTGCGGAAAAGGGCCAAAACGGGGGGTGTGCAATAGCCTTGGTGGGGGGGTGGCGCGAAGTTGGTCCGCCGCACTCGGAATGGGGCCAAACTTTGCGAGCGGCCTCCGTTTGCCCGCGGGATGCTTCGGGCACAGCCGCGCCCAAAAAAAAGCGCCCGAAGGCCCCCGTCCCAAAACCGCCCAGCGGAAAAGGGCCAAAACGGGGGGTGGGCTATAGGCCTTGGTGGGGGGGTGGCGCGAAGTTGGTCCGCCGGACGCGGAATGGGGCCAAATTTTGCGAGCGGCCTCCGTGTGCCCGTGGGATGCCCCGGGCACAGCCGCGCCCAAAAACGAGCGCCCGAAGGCCCCCGTCCCAAAACACCCTGCGGAAAAGGGCCAAAACGGGGGGTGTGCTATAGCCTTGGTGGGGGGGTGGCGCGAAGTTGGTCCGCCGGACTCGGAATGGGGCCAAACTTTGCGAGCGGCCTCCGTGTGCCCGCGGGATGTCCCGGGCACAGCCGCGACAAAAAAAAAGCGCCCGAAGGCCCCCGTCCAAAAACACCCTGCGGAAAATGGCCCAAACGAGGGGTGTGCTATAGCCTTGGTGGGGGGGTGCGGCGAAGTTGGTCCGCCGAACTCGGAATGGGGCCAAACTTTGCGAGCGGCCTCCGTGTGCCCGCAGGATGCCCCGGGCACAGCCGCGCCCAAAAAAGAGCGCCCGAAGGCCCCGTCCCAAAACACCCTGCGGAAAATGGCCCAAACGAGGGGTGTGCTATAGCCTTGGTGGGGGGGTGGCGCGAAGTTGGTCCGCCGGACTCGGAATGGGGCCAAACTTTGCGAGCGGCCTCCGTGTGCCCGCGGGATGCCCCGGGCACAGCCGCGCCCAAAAAAAAGCGCCCGAAGGCCCCCGTCCCAAAACACCCTGCGGAAAATGGCCCAAACGAGGGGTGTGCTATAGCCTTGGTGGGGGGGTGGCGCGAAGTTGGTCCGCCGGACTCGGAATGGGGCCAAACTTTGCGAGCGGCCTCCGTGTACCTGCGGCATGCCCCGGGCCCAGCCGCGCACAAAAAAAAGTGCCCGAAGGCCCCCGTCCCAAAATACCATGCGGAAAATGGCCAAAACGGGGGGTGGGCTATAGCCTTGGTGGGGGGGTGGCGCGAAGTTGGTCCGCCGGACTCGGAATGGGGCCAAATTTGCGAGCGGCCTCCGTGTGCCCGTGGGATGCCCGGGCACAGCCGCGCCCAAAAACGAGCGCCCGAAGGCCCCCGTCCCAAAACACCCTGCGGAAAAGGGCAAAACGGGGGTGTGCTATAGCCTTGGTGGGGGGGTGGCGCGAAGTTGGTCCGCCGGACTCGGAATGGGGCCAAACTTTGCGAGCGGCCTCCGTGTGCCCGCGGGATGCCCCGGCCACAGCCGCGACAAAAAACAAGCGCCCGAAGGCCCCCGTCCAAAACACCCTGCGGAAAATGGCCCAAACGAGGGGTGTGCTATAGCCTTGGTGGGGGGGTGCGGCGAAGTTGGTCCGCCGGACTCGGAATGGGGCCAAACTTTGCGAGTGGTCCTCCGTGTGCCCGCGCGATGCCCCGGCACAGTGCGCCCAAAAACGAGCGCCCGAAGGCCCCCGTCCCAAAACAGCCCTGCGGAAAAGGGCCAAAACGGGGGGTGTGCAATAGCCTTGGTGGGGGGGTGGCGCGAAGTTGGTCCGCCGCACTCGGAATGGGGCCAAACTTTGCGAGCGGCCTCCGTGTGCCCGCGGGATGCCCGGGCACAGCCAGCGCCGAAAAAAAAGTGCCCGAAGGCACCCGTCCCAAAACACCCTGCGGAAAATGGCCCAAACGAGGGGTGTGCTATAGCCTTGGTGGGGGGGTGTGGCGAAGTTGGTCCGCCGGACTCAGAATGGGGCCAAACTTTGCGAGCGGCCTCTGTGTGCCCGCGGGATGCCCGGGCACAGCCGCGCCCAAAATCGATAGCACGAAGGCCCCGTCCCAAAACCGCCCAACGGAAATGGCCCAAACGAGGGTGTCGCTCTAGCCTTGGTGGGGGGGTGGGGCGAAGTTGGTCCGCCGGACTCGGAATGGGCCAAATTTGCGAGCGGCCTCCGTGTGCCCGCGGGATGCCCCGGACACGGCGCGCCCAAAAAAAAGCGCGCGTAGGCCCCCGCCCAAAACACCCTGCGAAAATGGCCCAAACGGGGTGTGCTATAGCCTTGGTGGGGGGGTGGGGCGAAGTTGGTCCGCCGGACTCGGAATCTGGCCAAACTTTGCGAGCGGCCGTGTGCCCGCAGCATGCCCCGGGCACAGCCGCGGCCAAAAACGAGGCCCGAAGGCCCCCGTCCAAAAACCGCCCAGCGGAAAAGGGCCAAAACGGGGGTGGGCTATAGCCTTGGTGGGGGGAGGGCGCGAAGTTGGTCCGCCCAGTCGGAATGGGGCTAAAATTTGCGAGCGGCCTCCATGTGCCCGCGGGATGCGCCGGGCACAGCCGCGCCCAAAAAATTCCCGAAGGCCCCCGTCCCAAAACACCCTGCGGAAAAGGGCCAAACGGGGGGTGTGCTATAGCCTTGGTGGGGGGTGGGCGCGAAGTTGGTCCGCCAGACTCAGGAATGGGCCAAACTTTGCGAGCGGCTCCGTGTGCCGCGGGATGCCCCGGCACAGCCTCGACCAAAACCGAGCCCCGAAAGCCCCCGTCCCAAAACCTCCCAGCGGGAAAAAGGGCCCAAAAAACGGGGGGTGGGCTATAGCTTTGGTGGGGGGGGTGGCGGCGACGTTGGTCCCCAGACTTGGAAAATTTGGGCCAAACTTTGCGAGCGCCTCCGTGTTCCCGCGGGCTGCCCGGTCAGTCAGGCGTCCAAAAAAGAAGACCAGAAGGCCCCCCGTCCCAAAAACCGCCCATCCGGGAAAAGGGCCAAAACGGGGGGTGCCTATAGCTTTGGTGGGGTGGTGTGGCGGCGAATTTGGTCCGCCGGACTCGGATGGGGCCAACTTTGCAGCGGGCCTCCGTGTGTGCCAGCGGGCTTGCCCCGGGCACAGCCGCGCCCCAAAAAAAAGCCGCTCCGAAGGCCTCGTCCCAAAACCGCCCAGCGGAAAAGGGCCAAAACGGGGGTGGGCTATACGCTTGGTGGGGGGATGGCGCGAAGTTGGTCCGCCGGACTCGGAATGGGGCCAAACTTTGCGAGCGGCCTCCGTGTGCCCGCGGGATGCCCCGGACACGGCCGCGCCCAAAAAAAGCGCGCGAAGGCCCCCGTCCCAAAACACCCTGCGGAAAATGGCCCAAACGAGGGGTGTGCTATAGCCTTGGTGGGGGGGTGGGGCGAAGTTGGTCCGCCGGACTCGGAATCTGGCCAAACTTTGCGAGCGGCCTCCGTGTGCCTGCAGCATGCCCCGGGCACAGCCGCGGCCATAAACGAGAGCCCGAAGGCCCCCGTCCCAAAACCGCCCAGCGGAAAAGGGCCAAAACGGGGGGTGGGCTATAGCCTTGGTGGGGGGATGGCGCGAAGTTGGTCCGCCGGACTCGGAATGGGGCTAAACTTTGTGAGCGGCCTCCATGTGCCCGCGGGATGCGCCGGGCACAGCCGCGCCCAAAAAATATCACCCGAAGGCCCCCGTCCCAAAACACCCTGCGGAAAAGGGCCAAAACGGGGGGTGTGCTATAGCCTTGGTGGGGGGGTGGCGTGAAGTTGGTCCGCCGGACTCGGAATGGGGCCAAACTTTGCGAGCGGCCTCCGTGTACCCGCAGGATGCCCCGGGCACAGCCGCACCCAAAAATGAGTGCCCGAAGGCTCCCGTCCCAAAACCGCCCAACGGAAAAGGGCCAAAACGGGGGGTGGGCTATAGCCTTGGTTCGGGCGGTGGCGCGAAGTTGGTCCGCCGACTCGGAATGGGGCCTAACTTTGCGAGCGGCCTCCGTGTGCCCGCGGGATGCCCCGGGCACAGCCACACCCAAAAAAAAGCCCCGAAGGCCTCCGTCCCAAAACCGCCCAGCGGAAAAGGGCCAAAACGGGGGGTGGGCTATACGCTTGGTGGGGGGATGGCGCGATGTTGGTCCGCCGGACTCGGAATGGGGCCAAACTTTGCGAGCGGCCTCCGTGTGCCCGCGGGATGCCCCGGACACGGCCGCGCCCAAAAAAAAGCGCGCGAAGGCCCCCGTCCCAAAACACCCTGCGGAAAATGGCCCAAACGAGGGGTGTGCTATAGCCTTGGTGGGGGGGTGGGGCGAAGTTGGTCCGCCGGACTCGGAATCTGGCCAAACTTTGCGAGCGGCCTCCGTGTGCCCGCAGCATGCCCTGGGCACAGCCGCGGCCAAAAACGAGAGCCCAAAGGCCCCCGTCCCAAAACCGCCCAGCGGAAAAGGGCCCAAACGGGGGGTGGGCTATAGCCTTGGTGGGGGATGGCGCGAAGTTGGTCCGCCGGACTCGGAATGGGGCTAAACTTTGCGAGCGGCCTCCATGTGCCCGCGGGATGCGCCGGGCACAGCCGCGCCCAAAAAATATCACCCGAAGGCCCCCGTCCCAAAACACCCTGCGGAAAAGGGCCAAAACGGGGGGTGTGCTATAGCCTTGGTGGGGGGGTGGCGTGAAGTTGGTCCGCCGGACTCGGAATGGGGCCAAACTTTGCGAGCGGCCTCCGTGTACCCGCAGGATGCCCCGGGCACAGCCGCACCCAAAAATGAGTGCCCGAAGGCTCCCGTCCCAAAACCGCCCAGCGGAAAAGGGCCAAAACGGGGGGTGGGCTATAGCCTTGGTTCGGGCGGTGGCGCGAAGTTGGTCCGCCGACTCGGAATGGGGCCTAACTTTGCGAGCGGCCTCCGTGTGCCCGCGGGATGCCCCGGGCACAGCCACACCCAAAAAAAAGCCCCCGAAGGCCTCCGTCCCAAAACCGCCCAGCGGAAAAGGGCCAAAACGGGGGGTGGGCTATACGCTTGGTGGGGGGATGGCGCGATGTTGGTCCGCCGGACTCGGAATAGGGCCAAACTTTGCGAGCGGCCTCCGTGTGCCCGCGGGATGCCCCGGACACGGCCGCGCCCAAAAAAAAGCGCGCGAAGGCCCCCGTCCCAAAACACCCTGCGGAAAATGGCCCAAACGAGGGGTGTGCTATAGCCTTGGTGGGGGGGTGGGGCGAAGTTGGTCCGCCGGACTCGGAATCTGGCCAAACTTTGCGAGCGGCCTCCGTGTGCCCGCAGCATGCCCCGGGCACAGCCGCGGCCAAAAACGAGAGCCCGAAGGCCCCCGTCCCAAAACCGCCCAGCGGAAAAGGGCCAAAACGGGGGGTGGGCTATAGCCTTGGTGGGGGGATGGCGCGAAGTTGGTCCGCCGGACTCGGAATGGGGCTAAACTTTGCGAGCGGCCTCCATGTGCCCGCGGGATGCGCCGGGCACAGCCGCGCCCAAAAAATATCACCCGAAGGCCCCCGTCCCAAAACACCCTGCGGAAATGGGCCAAAACGGGGGGTGTGCTATAGCCTTGGTGGGGGGGTGGCGCGAAGTTGGTCCGCCGGACTCGGAATGGGGCCAAACTTTGCGAGCGGCCTCCGTGTGTCCGCAGGATGCCCCGGGCACAGCCGCACCCAAAAATGAGTGCCCGAAGGCTCCCGTCCCAAAACCGCCGAGCGGAAAAGGGCCAAAACGGAAGGTGGGCTATAGCCTTGGTTCGGGCGGTGGCGCGAAGTTGGTCCTCCGGACTCGGAATGGGGCCAAACTTTGCGAGCGGCCTCCGTGTGCCCGCGGGATGCCCCGGATACGGCCGCGCCCAAAAAAAAGCGCGCGAAGGCCCCCGTCCCAAAACAACCTGCGGAAAATGGCCCAAACGAGAGGTGTGCAATAGCCTTGGTGGGGGGGTGGGGCAAAGTTGGTCCGCCGGACTCGGAATGGGGCCAAACTTTGCGAGCGGCCTCCGTGTGCCCGTGGGATGCCCCGGGCACATCCGCACCCAAAAAAAAGCCCCCGAAGGCCTCCGTCCCAAAACCGCCCAGCGGAAAAGGGCCAAAACGGGGGTGGCTATACGCTTGGTGGGGGGATGGCGCGAAGTTGGTCCGCCGGACTCGAATGGGGCCAAACTTTGCGAGCGGCCTCCGTGTGCCCGCGGGATGCCCCGGACACGGCCGCGCCCAAAAAAAAAAGCGCGCGAAGGCCACCGTCCAAAACACCCTGCCGGAAAATGGCCCAAACGAGGGGTGTGCTATAGCCTTGTGGGGGGGTGGGGCGAAGTTGGTCCGCCGGACTCGGAATCTGGCCAAACTTTGCGAGCTGCCTCCGTGTGCCCCAGCATGCCCCGGCACAGCCGCGGCCAAAAACGAGTGCCGAAGGCCCCTGTCCCAAACCGCCCAGCGTAAAACGGCCAAACGGGGGGTGAAGCCTAATAGCCTTGGAGGGGGATGGCGCGAAGTTGGTCCGCCGACTCGGAATGGGCTAAAACTTTGCGAGCGCCTCCATTGCCCCGCGGAATGCGCCGGGCACAGCCGCGCCCAAAAATATCACCCGAAGGCCCCCGTCCCAAAACACCCGCGGAAATGGGCCAAAACGGGGGGTGTGCTATAGCCTTGGTGGGGGGGTTGCGGAAGTTGGTCCGCCGGTCTCGGAATGGGGCCAAACTTTGCGAGCGGCCTCCGTGTACCCGCAGGATGCCCCGGGCACAGCCGCACCCAAAAATGAGTGCCCGAAGGCTCCCGTCCCAAAACCGCCCAGCGGAAAAGGGCCAAAACGGGGGTGGGCTATAGCCTTGGTTCGGGCGGTGGCGCGAGGTTGGTCCGCCGACTCGGAATGGGGCCTAACTTTGCGAGCGGCCTCCGTGTGCCCGCGGGATGCCCCGGGCAGAGCCGCCCCCAAAAACGAGCGCCTGAAGGCCCCCGTCCCAAAACCGACCAGTGGAAAAGGGCCAAAACGGGGGGTGGGCTATAGCCTTGGTGGGGGGGTGGCGCGAAGTTGGTCCGCCGAACTCGGAATGGGGCCAAACTTTGCGAGCGGCCTCCGTGTGCCCACGGGATACCCCGGGAACAGCCGCACCCAAAAAAAAAACTCCCGAAGGCCCCTGTCCCAAAACACCCTGCGGAAAATGGCCCAAACGAGAGGTGTGCTATAGCCTTGGTGGGGGGGTGGGGCGAAGTTGGTCCGCCGGACTCGGAATGGGGCCAAACTTTGCGAGCGGCCTCCGTTTGCCCATGGGATACCCCGGCCCAGCCGCGCCCAAAAAAAAAGCGCCGAAGGACCCCGTCCCAAAACACCCTGCGGAAAATGGCCCAAACGAGGGGTGTGCTATAGCCTTGGTGGGGGGGTGGGGCGAAGTTGCTCCGCCGGACTCGGAATGGGGCCAAACTTTGCGAGCGGACCTCCATGTGCCCGCGGGATGCCCCGGGCACAGCCGCGCCCAAAAACGACCGCCCGAAGGCCCCCGTCCCAAAACACCCTGCGAAAAATGGCCCAATCGAGGGGTGTGCTATAGCCTTGGTGGGGGGGTGGGGCGAAGTTGGTCCGCCGGACTCGGAATGGAGCCAAACTTTGCGAGCGGCCTCCGTGTGCCCGAGGGTGCCCCGGGCACGGCCGCGCCCAAAAAAAGCCTCGAAGGCCCCCGTCCCAAAACACCCTGCGGAAAATGGCCCAAACGAGGGGTGTTCTATAGCCTTTGGGGGGGGGGGGCGATGTTGCTCCGCCGAACTCGGAATGGGGCCAAACTTTGCGAGCGGCCTCCGTGTGCCCGCGGGATGCCCCGGGCACAGCCGCGCCCAAAAAAGTCGCCCGAAGGCCCCCGTCCCAAAACCGCCCAGCGGAAAATGGCCCAAACGAGGGGTGTGCTATAGCCTTGGTGGGGGGGTGGGGCGAAGTTGGTCCGCCGGACTCGGAATGGGGCCAAACTTTGCGAGCGGCCTCCGTGTGCCCGCAGGATGCCCCGGGCACAGCCGCGCCCAAAAATGAGTGCCCGAAGGCTCCCGTCCCAAAACCGCCCTGCGGAAAAGGGCCAAAACGGGGGGTGGGCTATAGCCTTGGTTCGGGCGGTGGCGCGAAGTTGGTCGCCGACTCGGAATGGGGCCTAACTTTGTGAGCGGCCTCCGTGTGCCCGCGGGATGCCCCGGGCAGAGCCGCCCCCAAAAACTAGCGCCTGAAGGCCCCCGTCCCAAAACCGACCAGTGGAAAAGGGCCAAAACGGGGGGTGGGCTATAGCCTTGGTGGGGGGGTGGCGCGAAGTTGGTCCGCCAAGCTCGGAATGGGGCCAAACTTTGCGAGCGGCCTCCGTGTGCCCGCGGGATACCCCGGGAACAGCCGCGCCCAAAAAAAAACTCCCGAAGGCCCCTGTCCCAAAACACCCTGCGGAAAATGGCCCAAACGAGAGGCGTGCTATAGCCTTGGTGGGGGGGTGGGGCGAAGTTGGTCCGCCGGACTCGGAATGGGGCAAACTTTGCGAACGGCCTCCGTTTGCCCATGGGATACCCCGGGCCCAGCCGCGCCCAAAAAAAGCGCCGAAGACCCCGTCCCAAAACACCCTGCGGAAAATGGCCCAAACGAGGGGTGTGCTATAGCCTTGGTGGGGGGTGGGGCGAAGTTGCTCCGCCGGACTCGGAATGGGGCCAAACTTTGCGAGCGCCTCCGTGTCCCGCGGGATGCCCCG
>VKKW01000592.1:0-40200 GCA_018350135.1 Citrus trifoliata | reverse complement strand
CGGCTGTCGCGACCATGGATCTATTGTGCTTTGTGGCTACCGACGCAATCAAAACGAAGGCTAAGGCTCATGACTAGGTGCGATTTGCTGGTTTAATTTTGCGGCGAACAATGGCGGTTCAACAGTGATGACTGGTGCCGATGCGATTAGTCCTTTGGAATTGGAGTTTTGGATAGTGGTAGGCTGGTGGTGGCTTGTGCTCGTGTGGTGTTGAGAAATGATAAATTAGGGTTTTGTGATTCTTTATTTTTTTTTTGCAATCCGATCGGATTTTTGGATCGGAATCGGGTTTGATCCGATCCAACATAATCTGATCGGGTTTGAAAAAATCAATCCGATCGGGTTTCACTGTCAATCCGCATCCAATCCGAACCTGAAATATTCGGATCGGATGGGATCGAATCGGGTCGGGTCTTTATTTGCCCACCCTAACCTTAAGGTCAGCGTGACAATTTTCCCAAACTTTAGAGATGTATTCTCTTGTTTATATATACTATTTAGGCATAATACCCTCATCCATTTCTACTAGAAATTGAAAGTGAAAGAAACCTCAGAAACGGAAGAAAGAGATGTAGAAATAGAAAAGCCTTTGAAAGGAAAAATTTAAGAGGAGCAAGAGGTGTCTGCCAAAGAAGATCCTTCTCCTTCCCTTTTTTCGGAAGAAAAGGAGGATCCGGACAAAATTAAGGAAATGGAGGGGATCTGAGCGAATGGAAGGTTAAAAAAAAAAAGCATGAATTCCACTTGCGCTTCAAAAGACACGTGATAAGGGTGAGAGTACTAAAACCCACCAATTTTATTTATACACCTATTTTTTATTTAAATTTCTTATTATTAAAGTTTTTTTTATGGAATTACCTATTGTACCCTGTTTTCTCTTTCGCTTATGCCTCAGTTTCGCACCCAGGGCTTCGCATTTTTTCTCCCTCAATGTTCAATTGTAAGTGAATGGTAATGTTGTTTGTCAAAAATTGATAAATTCAAGTTTTCTATTGGCCATCATCAATTAAAAACAAAACAAAACAAAACTTTCTATCCAAATATAAACTTCAACGAAATTTACAAGACATCAAAGTCATTAATTTTTTTCCTAAATCTTTGAAAATTAAAATCCTGATTCGAATGACATCGGCATACATTGACCTTATTGAAGAACATGGATTATAGTGACATGAATTGTAAGCCCCGCCTAAAAGACATTGATTGCCCAGCGGAGATATGCATATGGTTGAGCTCCATGATATTTTTACTTCAATAATACAAGAAATGCAGTAGTAATGGTTTATTAATAATGCAATCATGATCTAATAAGAAAGATTAAGAATCAATATCCATGTTAGAGTATACGTGTGAATTTAGTTTACAGATGTTATGGCAGAGAGAAAATATACACCTGTTAAAAAAATGAAGAGTAATTCTAACATTTTGAAATTTAAAAATTTAAAAATAAATATAATTTTGTTCAGGTATAAAGAGAGATTTAGTAGGTTCAAGCGACCTCACCCTATAATTGATTACAGATGTTGAAAATTAATTAATCCAAATCAACTTGTGGATGTATCTTTTGTTTCCCATTAAAATTAATCCGAATCAGCTTGCGCATGTACCTTCTGTTTCCCATTAACTCATTACAATTTATTTTTTCCACTTTTACTCTTTGTTAAGTTTCCTGATCTAACTCTAGAGTAGGCAACAAAATAGTTTTTGCGTTAATTAAAACACAAACACAACCCAAATAAGACACAAACGTTTCCTATGATCGTTGCTAAAATAGAAATTAATCTTCCCGCGTGCTAATTTTTTTTTTTTTTTATGTTGACGAAACCTATTACATTAATTAACTAAACAGTGCTAGAATTTTTCGGACAGCAATACGACACAAATACGAACACACATATATAAAAAGCTCAATTCTCTTTGACTCTTGTGTAATTCTCTTTACCAACACTCCCCTCTCTCTCAAAGAAAAATATACACTCTCCAGCATCAATAGACAATTATGGTCGGTCTTTTCTTTAATTTTCACCTTTTGATTTAGAATTAAGATTTAGCTTTTATCATATAGTTGCGTTGATCTTTTAATAATCTCGTATAAAGGGTGATCTAGCATATTGAATCCAACTTCGTTGGTTCATTAGGACTCGAAATCGTTGTTACTTTTTTTAATTAGTTAATAACATCAATTGTATTCAATCGTGTTTTCAGGCCGGGAATCAACCCCAGTGGCTCCAAGGTCTTTTGACTCTTTTCCAAGAGAGAAGCTTTCAAAATTGCAATCACGGAACGGCAGTTAGACAAAGGAACATATATTGTTTGAATTGTTGCACCAGTATATGCGAAAGATGCTTGTCCAATCACGAAAGTACTCATCACCTCTTAAAGGTTCACATGAATAAATAAATATTATTTGAATTAAATTTATTACATCATAAATTTTTAATACTATCTGCATGATTTATTTATTTAGTTATGCATTTGTTTTGTAAATTTTTAATATTTCAGATCCACACATATGGCGAAAAGAGCGTTGTACGGTTCGTTGAGGCTCACGAGTTCATTGACTGTGGACATATCCAAGTAAGTAATAAGTCAAAGCTTGAATTCAAATCTTTTTTATTTCTTCTTCATTGAATATTTTCTTAAAAATTCTGCTATTTGCCAATGAAGTACTACTCTGAACTGCATAATAACGCTCACGCACGAACATCCGAATTTTAATCCGAATTGAGCTGTGCCACACAATTTTGTTCTTGGTTCAAATTCGGTATCCAGGCATGAGCATATGACTTGTGAAACTACATTTATATCTGACCACTTTCTTACAAACGTGCTCCATATATTTTCTATTCAGACATATCAACATAATGGTGAAAAAGTGCTACATATAAACCAAAGGCCTGGAACATATTTTAGAGAATCCACCACCAACAAATGCAGTGGGTGTCCAGCTAGGCTGCAAGGGAATAATTATTTCTGTTCACTCTATTGTAAGGTTGTTTCAAAATCTCCCGTATGTATACATGTTTATACACACACACACACACATAAAAGTTTTCACTATTCTTTTTCTAATTATTAATCCTCCCTCCTTGTAGGTTTCTTATCTCTGTCAAAATTCTTCGAATTCAAGCAATTTTCCTCGTCTATTGAACAAGTTGGGTCTCTGAACAAGCTCGCTGGATTAATTTGACGAAGAAATCATTAATAAATGACAAACTCTAAAGCTTGGTGTTTCTTCATATTATTTGTAGTGACAGACTATTTTATTAGCTGCTGTTTTATTTGAACTCCCTCGTTATTATTATGAATTAGAGTTTTTAGCTATACATCGAGTCATTAATTTTATTATTTTGTCAGTTGAAGCTGTAAATTGTGATACAAGTTATTTGTTAGGCTGCTCACTAATTATCCATAACATTAATTAGTACATTAAATATAATAGCCTTGGTACAATTGGTCTATCTCTGCTACTCCAAAACTGGATGCACGTAAATCTGCTGCCATGTGACTTGACTTGTGCAATTTAGTTGAAATAGAAACGAAAACGGAAGCATATATAACACATGCAATTTCATCCCCAAATTCCTCCGAAATTAAAGAATTAAGGGTTCCTTTGAAAATTCTCCTCATTTTAATTCCATAAAAACGCAATAGCAGTTTCCTATAGTTGAATCTTTTAGGGAATGGTCCATTGAAGTTGCGATCTGAGAACTTCCTGAAAGGGAATTTGTTCTTTTAGTTATCATATATTGTTGTATTTGTCCTTTATCACTTGCAGAAGAAATTGATGTTGGTCATTCGGTAAATGTGTTCGGAAAGCTATATGGCTTTTGGATTTGAGAGGGGCTCGAATCTAGCGAGCGTTAGTATTACAGACTTGATGTACTGTTAACTATCTCGACTTACATCCCTGAGTGATTATATTTCTAACATTCTAAAAGCTTGTCTCTGGATATCTATGTTTTAGGAGAAACTCTAACAGAAATGCTTCTAGCTATAGTCTTTGTAGTTCTTAATCACATATATATGCTTGTTTGGTGTGCTGGATATGATAGGATGGGATGAGATATAATTGAATATGACTTGAGTTATATGACTTAAAATAAGATGCGATAAGATAAGATTATATTTCGTGACCTCTCATGTTGGCATAATACAACATTGTATTAAATTGTAATGTATATATAATTTTAACATTAAATTAGGTTAAAGATAATAAAAATGACCATATATTATTTTAAGTTTAATGGAAAGATATAGACGTTACTTTTATAATAATAAAAACATTACTTTTATAATAATAAAATTATATATTTAAATTTAAAATTGTGTTATATTTTAGTGTTTAAAACAAGCGAAAATTACAATATTTATACTATTAATCAAATAAAAAATTAGTTAATAATAAATTTAAATTAATAATGTTACTAAAATATTTAAACAAATATAATTACTTTTTAATATTTTATTTTCATGGTAAATAAACAACTTTTTTTTTATTTATAATATTTTATTATTATAAAACTTGTATTATGCTTAGTACATATTTATATAATTTTAATATTGAGAAACTATTAAGTATAAATAATTGCTTTTTAAAATTATTCCCAACTAGTCCTATGGCCACCCATGAGATAACTTTCTTCATAAAGTTGGGATTATCTTGTGGGCTAGGATAAGAGAAACCCAATACTCTTTGAGAGCATTAATAAGGGATTTGGATGAAGTTTAAAAGAATATTCCATTCCCGCATTTTGATCCTTCAAGCAAACTCATCCTATACGTAAATATGATGTTAATTTATCCTGTACATTTTACTATATTATTGCTTCTATTGCAGGCTATCATTTGATAAAGATGTATTTGAAACTTTCGGATTCATGCTGAACTTTATAATATAAATTATGTTGAGAATAAATTACACTGAACTTTAAAATACAAACGTTTGGATTTGTATATATTTTGTATTTTCGTGAAAGATATCATGACATTTAATTTTAATGTTTTAATTTAGTCTAGATTCAAATTAATGGTTAATTATTTCTTACAGCCATTTTATATCTAATCTTCTTCCTTACAATATATGTTCTCAGAAAGGAATTATGTCTTCAGTTCTTTTTTTTTTATTCGGTTGTATTTAGGCCATTCTGGATTCCAACTGTATGTGTCCTAACAGATATGAGGTTTGCATGATGTCTTTATTGTCTTTTATCAAAATAAAAAATTGTATATAAACTTCTATCTAAGTGGTTCTATAATCTGCAGATTGCTTTGCTGGAGAAAATATTGTTGAGTTTGCCATTGATGAGGTAAGCGATGAGGTAAGGCATTCATCGCTGACTTTGATTTTTCTTATTCTTATTATTAGTAACAATAACTCTCTTTATCTGATTTTATTCATATTATCAGGAGCTGAAAGCTTTACAAGAAAGCCAGAAACGGAAGGCCCCTTCTACCGGGTCTTTACGTCTTAAAGATGACTCGTTCACTGATAGAAATTATTGAAGGATGAAGCTCAAATCTAAGTTTCTGATCGTGCTTGATATGTCGTCTATATATTCAGAATGTATATGACATGTCAGTTCTAGAGCCTCTGGGAGATGTATGACATTTGCAATAAGTGATGCACATGCTGCTCGCCTCAACAAAGAGCAAATAAACTTCTAGGAGAAGTTAAGTGGAGGTGTTTGGAGGTTATTCAGTGATATCAAGCAGACTACCTTGATTAAGAGGTAATTCGGTGACCTCGATCATACCAACTTGATTACGAAGTAATTTTAGTTATCAACTAGACTGAGAGGTGATTCTTTTAACCTCGAGCAAATCTCCTCAACACGTGAGTGTCTTACTTGTTACAACTGCTAGTATTATCATTTTGAAGGTCAGATTGAATGAAAGTTCTGCACATGTCTTACAGCTATTCAAGAGGCTGTTATCAGCGGGAACTTTCTAGGTTTTGTAACAAACTCATAACCATACTTGAGCTGGCGGTTGGGGGTGAATTCTAGATGATTCTTTCTATGTATAAAAGCTCTCAAGCTTCGTTTTAAGGCTCATGTTGTTCAATTACATTTTTATCAATCTTGTATTTTGAATATTCAAATAATAGTGAAATCTCTATTTGGTCTTCACAGTGGATGTAGACTGTTCAAAGTCAAACCACTATAATTCCTTGTGTTCTTTCTTTGATTTTGATTGCTCTCTTGTGCTTAATTCTTTATGGGTTTGTGACAGAAGCTAGACACTTTGATTGAATAATTAGATACTTAATTTAAGGATCTTAAGTTTGAGATTAGATCTTGGGGGTGACTCTTGAAGTCAACACTTTGTTGGTTCGACCATAACAATTTGGTATAAAAGCTTCTTTCTTAAGTTTTGCATTATTAAGATGTCAATTTCAAATTAGAAGTGGATAAGTTTATAAGGAAAATGACTTTTATCTCTGGAGGCTCAAGATGAACCACTTTTAGTACATCAAGGACTGGAAGAGGCTCTTAGAGAATCATCTACATCCAAGAAAAATAAGAACAGTTTTTCGATGATGATCTACCTTATATTCATGATACGGCACATAGTGCCATTATTCTTAGTCTTGGTGATAGTGTTTTGAGAGAAGTAGGTGGAGAAAAGAAAGCAGTTGCATGGTGGAAGAAACTTGAAGACACATGCACCAACAAATCATGACAAAGAGGCTTGAGACCAAGAAAAAACTATATACTCTACAAATGGAGGAAGATCATCAATTTCATATCATATTGATGCCTTTAACAAGTTCATCCTAGATCTTAAAGACATAAATGTAAAATTGTTGATGAAGATAAAGCCATGATTATGTTGTGCTCTCTACCGAGCTCATATGAGCATCTGGTCGATACATTGATGTATGGAAGACAAACACTCACAATGGCAAATGTAAAAGAGACTTTGAATTCAAAGCAAGTCATACAAAGAGAAGTGAAAGAACCAGAGAGTCTGGTTGCAAGGAGACGATTAGGAAAAAAAAAAAAGAGTTCAACAAGTAAGAAAAAAAAGGTCTAAATCAAAGACAAAGAACTTGAAATATTCCCAATGCCATAAAGGACAATTTAAGAAAGCCTACCCTGAGAGGAAATTCAAGAATAAAGATTGAAAAGGGAGAAGTTGTGATGCTGCTGTTTGATTAACTCTAGAAAGTATAAATTCAATAAAGGTTAAAATTTTTATTTTTTCACTTATAGTGTTTATTAATGCACTCATAACCTATAAATTATCTTAATACTTCCCTAATATAATTTTATGTTAAATTAAATTGCATTACGTTAATTTTAGCTCATTTCTATATTATAGATATATTTCAAGATTAAAGGAGGAATTGAAACTAAATGCAGGAGACAAAGAGGTTGGATTGTATTAATTTAAAATAATAATAATAAAATTTGAAAAAAAGCTAGAGCCACTTTGCCAAAATCAGTAGTAGCAGCCACCTACCACTTGCTTATCTTTTGCAATGTTAAAAAATAAAAAAAAAATTAAATAATAATAAAATAAAAAGGAGGATGAGTCTTTCTTTTCCTATAAAAGGAAATGGGAGCGGCGAGGCCAGGACACGAGAAACAAATAAGAAAAAAAAAGTTAGGAAAGGAGAGGAGAATTAAAGAAAGGTGCGGGAGGTAGTATGCACTAGAAGGGTGAGAAACGGAAGACTTAGTTTACAAAAAATTTTCTCTTTTTGTTTGTATTTGATTTTTTTTATAATTTATTTTAGAAGTTTGAGTTTTAATTCAAAAATAAATTTGATGTTATTTTTAATTTTAGTTATTTTAATTTTAATTATGTGTAATTTAATTTCAACAATTATTTTTATTTCAATTATAACCCTTAGTACAAAAAAATGATTTAATCAAATTGCATTTTAATTATATAAATTAAATTAATCATCTATAGCCTTAGGAAAATGATAGTTGCCCCGGGTCAAACCCCGAAAACTCAAAACGTACTGTTTCAAAACTAAAGCAAAAACAACGCATTTTGCTTGCCAAATATTTCCCTTCACTTCTTCGTTTACCGTCTTTCCCTTTCCCCTTTTATGTCTCTTTTTCTTTGACTGCTTAAGAAGAAACAACGAATTTGCTCACATCAAGCTCAAATCATCATCTTCTTTAAAAATGCCAAGATCCTTTGCTTCTCTTTTCTCTCGCAAGAAATCGCAAACACTTACCTTCAAGGATTACTACACAAATGGGTGCAACACTCTGCAAAAAACCCTCCTCCCTCTCTCCCATTCACAAATCTGTTTCTTCATCATAAACCCTCCTCTACTCTCACGTCAACCTCCTCGTCAACCATTTTCTTTTCTATTACAACGCATTAGACAACACGGGCACCCAAGAAAACTACCCGAGCTTCTCTTCCCATCTTGGCGCAATAGTCTTGAAATCTCATTCCTCTTTCATGGCATGGAGTAATGTGTCCAAGAATTTAATGTCACAGATTGAGAAAATTGAAGGTGGGTTAAGGTTGATGGTGCCAACGTTGATTGGTAGAATCAAGACGGTGCAAAGTGAGGATAGTAGAGGATTGGGTGGCTTTCGAGGGAAAGAGTGATGAGGGATTCAAAGGGGTTATTGGGGAGGCAATGAAAGAGGAGATGGATGATATGGTGAGTGTGTTTGTGGATGCTAATAGGTTGAGAAATAGTGTGATTGCTGAAATTGTTGGTGCCTTGAGTGTTCATTCAAGCGGCTTTGTTTCTTGAAGGCTTAGCCTAATTTCTTGTTGGCTTAAGTGACCGGGAAGTACTTGGCGAATTAAATCGATGCAAGATTCCAATCAGTTGATGGTTCTTGGGTTAATTTCAATCCATTTCATTTGGTTGTCCTGGTATCTTTGATTGTTGACTAGGCGTTATCTTCCAGGCAGGGCACTACTAGGTTTATTATCTTGGCGTAATTGTTTGGAAAGGCTTGTGCGAACTTCTTCTATGTTCTTAAAGCAGATTTTCCTCTCAAATTGTAGAATCTGATATGCACGGAATTGGTATCTTGGTGAATGCTGAATCAATTTTAGTTTTCAAGACTTGTGTGAAATAAATGATACGGAGATGAGAAACACAACAAATGGCGTAGTTTTGATACCGATTAAAACAAAAAAAAATTCACGAAACGGCTTTGTTTGCATTAGTTTCGCGAATTGACCCAGGGCAAACATCAGTGCTTATATACTAATATAAGTTCTATACATTCTAATTAGAACTTATATAGTTACATACAAATGAATCTAAAAAATAAAATGAATTGTTGGTTTAATTCCTAGTACTTGTAAATGAATCTTATGCCCAACAACTTAAAAAATACCACAAACCCTGCATAACTTATATACTAATTGTCACAAAATGCACACTACTGTAATTAGCAAGTTTAGAGTCAAAGCACAAACTGAAACCGCAGCTCCAATTTCATGTCAAACGTAGAGCAAGTCAAACTATAGGCTTGTTGATCTTCATGCCAGTTATGTGGTTCAAATGGCATTGTGGAAGGTGTCAAAAAATGGTTATACTACCTCCACAACTTAGTAGTAACTCAACTACTGCTAATGCATCAAGCAAACATGCACAATCACTACATTCCAATTAACATTATTTAAATATCATATCAAGTCCCAATAATATACGTAAAATATCATGCAGTATGTATTTAATACTTATGTATACTAAGTACAGATGATGTGCATTCAAATTAATTTTTGGCCTAGGAAACATATAACTTACCCTCCACGGTAGGAAAATTGATGCCTTCCCTTTGTCCAATTTCTTCCTGTCTTTATGCTCACCTCTTCGATAGTCTCCCCTCAAGTCAACCCACGCAGCATCATTGCTTCCTTCCATCCTCTTCCTTTTATCCAAATTCTTTGAACTTGATGGCCCTGTTTGAATAGCAGCTTTATGCTTCTTAGCATTACATAGATTGTTTGTTCTTATGTTTTCAACTTCTACAATCACTTGGATGTTGTCACTTGCATGTCTTGGAGCAATAATTAATGCACAACTGGGTGATTCCTTATGAATAGAACTATCCATACCTCTTTTCTCTAATATTGCAACTGTATCTTTTAGTATAACATTAAACATCTTTCAATTGTTATTTCACTTAATATATATTAAGTATTTAACTACTCTAATAATTAATTATTTAATTACCTTAATAAGTAAGATAAATTAATTAATTTAGCAATTAACTTAATTCGGCAACAATAGAATAATAAAATTATATTAAAGTATTACCGACCTTGTTCTTTTCCTTCGCGACTTGTCAAATAGCTTATTAGATGACGCTAAGACAAATCACAAACAAGCAAAATAATTATTAGTATTATATAGTTGTCTTCTCTTGTAAGGAGCATAAATTAAAGTCTTAAAACTTCTATCAAAAGCTAGCCAACTGACTTGGTATAATCTTGTCCTCTTATTTGTATTTTTAGGGTTAACAAGGCAGCCTCTTCTATTGTGACCAAACTCTTTGCAACCTTTGCATTGCATCATGTATCTTTTACTTTTTGGTGGTACCTCATTAGTTTCCTTTCTTCTATTAATCCTAGGTCTTTTAGGAGGCTTTCTCATTAAAGGAGGTAAAATTTAATCACATTAGGATTTAGCCATGAATTCTTATATGGAATTGGGTGAATCATACTTGAATAACCTCTAATGTAAGTGTCCTTCTTTAACCATGAGCTGAGAAAATGAGCTTAGTCTTTACGATTATGGACTATACAAGGCATGACATGGATACAAGGAATCCTACATACCTGCCAATGTCCACAATCACAAACATGATGTTCAAGGTTAACAATATAAGTTTTGTTGTTGTAATCCACTTTATACAACTATTCACTAGCTCTTACAATAGGATTTGCACTTCGAATTTGCAAATGCTTTTGAAATACTATCTAAGCAACCCACAAGGGAGGGGGTGAATTAGGTTTTTAAAAAATATGTAATGCATGAACAAAACTTAATGTGAATCTTAAACGAATTTAAAACAATAATAAATAAATCAACCATAATGTAAAGATATAAGCGAAGAGAGATTCAAATACAGATATTTTTACGTGGTTTGGCCAACCTTACCTATGTCCACGCCTCTAAACTCACCGGGCTTGATGATTCTACTAGTCAAGCCTCCAAGCCTTCAAGAACACTTACAATTGACTTCACATATGTCAATCAACTTTTACACTAAGAGATTATCTCTAATCTCCTAACCCAAGTCTATCCCAACACTTAAAATCACTCAAAACAAATATTACAAATGTGTTTTTCTCTCACACAAAATATATGATTATAAATCAATACTCAATGTGTGAATAAATGAAAAATAATGAATTTAAGGCTCAATGAATGTTGTATTCTCGATTACAAGCTCAATGATGATGTTTTTATCAACATTTGTTTGAATTTGATTGAGCTTATTTATAGTTAGAGCTAAAAACAAGCCATTATTGACTTTCTGCACACTATCAGGTCGCTGTTTTGACTTTGGTAAGTTACCGTTGTGACGAAATTTAAATTTTCGGATCACCATTTGCAGGAAGTCGGATTACTATTATTGTTCTAGAAACTAACTTAGAGATTTCGGTTATTCGTTTAACATAAACAATTTACCATTTGCAAGATGATTGTTCTTTGGAATGTTATCGGTGGACCGTTATTAATAAACGGTATACCGTTATCTAAGATCTACTCTCTGGAATGCAGTCGGATCACCGTTATCCATAAACGGTTTACCGTTATATGAGATTTGCTCTCTAGAATGAATTTAGTTTACCGTTATCCATAAACGATTGTCTGTTATCTTTGATTTGCTCTTTGGAATGAAATCGGTTTACTGGTATCGATAAATGGTTGTCCGTTATCTTTGATTTTCTCTCTGGAATGAAATCGGTTTATTATTATTCGTTAACGGTTTGTCGATATCTGAAATTTACTCTCTTTAATGCTTTTGGTGTGCCGTTAACCATAAATGGTTAATGCAATCGGTTTACCATTTTTTTTAAACGGTTTGCCGTTTTCTAGAAATTCACTCTCTGGAATGTAATTGGTTTGCCATTTTTTGTAAACGGTTTGTCGTTTATTTCCAGCAAGTTTTGCTTTGCTTTAAATAATATACGACTTCAAAAATTGATCCAATTAACAACTAATTTTAAAACTAATCAATTGAAAATTTGTTTATTATCATCAAAATCATTATTATAAAAAACAAAAGAGTTAACATCTTCATCATATTGTCATAAATTCTTCTTCAAATCTCACTCCCCCAGCCATTGCTTTCTCTCTTCTATTAATTAACCTCTTTATAAGTTTTTTTCTAATCCACTTTAGCATTGCCAGTATTGGCATCTTCTTTTAAACCTCAACCCATGCATTAAATGATTCAGCTACCTTGTTAGTATAATAATCATACTTGCAATTATTATTAAAAACATGGTTGGACCAAAACTTAGCTGGTAGTTTCCTTATTGTCTCATATATGCCCTCATATGTCTTTCTTAGCTCTTCCATAGCTCTATCAAATGTTCTTTGATTTGAAGCCTTTGTTGATACCCAAAAATGTGGTTTGAAGCCAAAGAGTGGATGCTTTGCTTTTAGATTGGCTAGAATGTGCCTAGCACAATACCTCACATGTGCATTAGGGAACTCTAATGCCAAAACATTCTGAATACCTTTTTACCTATCACATATAAAGGTGAGTTGCCGGTTATCTCTTAAAAAAGTGTTCAAGTGCCCAAGAAACAATGTCCATGTGCTAGTGCTCTCAACAATACATTTACAAAAAACAACTAGGAAAATTCCATCATTCACATCAATGGCCACAGCTGATAGCAGCACACCCTTGAAGGGGTTCTTTAAATGGCATACATCAATGTTAAAAAAGGTCTACAACCTTGGTTGAAGCATTCTCTTAGTGCAGGGAAGGATACAACAAATCTGTCAAGTGAGTTTTGAGATATTCTGTATAATATTTGACCACACTAACAAGTGCTAAAGTCTATGGCATCTTGTTAAGTATCATCTATTCATAACTCCTCATGAGCCTATAACTTGACTCATGATCAGCACCTTGGCACTTTAAAACTTTCTTTTTTGCTCTGTATATCTTATGCTTATTCACTTTCACATCATACCTTTTTCTGAGTTTACTTATAAACCATTCAACCTTAGTGTCTAATTGTTCTATAATTGTTGATGCAACTTTACAGCTATGAACTCCACTGTACACTCAGGGTTTTTCAGATCTCTTTGACATGTGTGGACATTGTAAAGTCTCCTAATAAGAAATTGTGGTCTAAATCTTATCTTTCCTGCATGTAAAAACAAAGAGCATTGAAAGAATGCACAACCAACAGTAATTATGGATCTCTCAAAGTTGTGCTTGTACATTTTGAACCTATTTTCAATTGCATAAGTTCTTAAAGTCCAAGTTAACTATCTAAAGTTTCTGAAATACTGCCCAATTTTAATTACAACATCTTCACTAGGAACATACATGTTTTCTCTCATTATTGCATCTATTTTTTATAAAACCTCATCAGTCTCATCATTATAATCTTCACTAAATTCATTATCATCACTATCACAATAAAATAGCATATAATCTATGTCACTATCATTAGAATAAACATAACCCTCATTAGCTTGATCAATAGGAGGGACAAGGGCATTAATAACACTTGGAGCACCTTGTGGATGATGTGGATCTTTTTCTTTGGATTCAGTTAAGCCATAATCACTGTCATCAAAGTCATATATGAAAGTTGTTGGTTTAGTTCTTTTGGATTTCTTCCCATTATCATCATAACTTTGAAAGGGGTTAGATGTTTGGAGAACGTATGAGTTAGGGTTCTGTATTGGCTGGGTTGAGAAGGCATTTGGGGTATTAAGTGTCAGTTTATGTAGGTACTAAAATACTAACCAGGCAACCCAATAGGGGGGTGAATTGGAATTTTAAAATTTAAGTTAAGCAAACCACACAACAATTTAATCTAATGCCTTAATGAAATAAAAAACAATAAATTCAATAAAGCACAATAATAAGAGAGTAAGGGAAGGGAAAACAAACACAACGATTTTTATGTGGTTCGGCAATCCTCACCTATATCCACATTTCGAAGCTCACCCGGCTTGAGAATTTCACTATCCAAGCCTCTCAAGGCTTCAAGTTATTTACAATTGACTTCAAAGGTGTCAATGGACCTTTACAATCAAGAGATTATCTTCTCAATCTCTTCATCCCAAGTGTTTCTCATATTTGTACACTCACAATTTGATGAGAAATGAAAATTGTAACAAACAACTTTCTTTTAGAGTGGATATACAATTGATAACTCAAAGAAGATTTAATTTATGATGATTTGCGAAAATGAAGCTCAATATATATTGTGTGCACTTATTTATGCTTGCCAAGATTACCAAAAATGAATTGGATTTGAGTTTATATAATTTGACCCCAAAAACTAGCCATTATGAGTTTTCTGATGATAACCGGCTTGCCGTTTTTGGAATCCGGTTAGCCACTTTTATATTATCATTACAGTAAATATTTGAATTTTAGAACATTCGGCATGCTGCTTTCGGAATCTGGTTAACTGCTTTCATTCCAGTAAGCTACTGCCCGAAATCTGATTAACCGCTTGTCAAATCCGGTTAGCCGCTTGCTACAGTGATTGCTACAGTGAACTATTTTCAAAAATTATAGTTTTGACCCAAAACATTATAGAATTACACTATAGACCAAAATGTCATAAATTTTTTCACAAAAGCCCAATTTTAGAATTTCTAAATAATGCTTGTTATTTCCAAAACTTTTTGAAATTATGATATTTCTCAAAACGCTATGAACCTTTTCAAATAAGTCACTCTCCAGAATTCAAAGCAATATTTGTTGATTTCAAAATTTTCAAAACTCTTTCAATTAGACCATCAACTTGAAAAACAACCAATTTTATAAAATCTTTTTTCCTTTAAATATAAACATTTTATAATGTAAAAATAATGATTTATTTAAAATGTATAAAAAATAATTTGAGCTTTTAAAAGTTTAATCATTCTTAATTTTGTTTGTTATCATCAAAATCAACATTATGAATACATAAATATTAACAGGTACGCTATCTGTTATTGCTGCTAAAGCTGAGGAGAGATTGAAGAATGTTAAGCAATTTTTTTCCTTTGTGGGGTTTCATCAAAACCATCTAAAGAGGTTTTTATCAACATTACTATCACTAATTGTATCAAAAGTGTATGTTTTATTTCTATGATTTGGTGATACTCTTTGTTGGTCTATTGATGATCTAAAATGGGTGTCCATACAATCTTCAAACAAATCAGAGTTGGACCAAAATTCAGTATTAAGCTTCAATGTAGAAGGATATGGTAACTGGTATGGTTTGGCACTTATACTGGGAGGAGGGGCATCTGGGACAAGGTTATTCTGGTCAATCATGATTGGAATACTGATTTTAGGGGCTTCATAAATGATTACTTTAGAAGTTTGGAATAAGACTCTTTTAGTTGTTCACTCCGCAAGTGAAGGTATCTCATCAAACTAAAGTTGCATATAATAGAACATGTTGTGGTGTTCATGTAACTGAACAATAAGATCATGATAATCCACAATCTGAACTTTCTTCATTTCCCAAGATAGACAAACACTTAGATTAAACTTCTCATCAAGAGTCATCCTTCTTTCATACACCTTATTAGAACTTTTATGATAATACAGACTCTACTCAACTTGTTAGGATCAATGACACCAAGATAATGTGTTGTGTCTTTGAATGTGATATAAAAGGTTGTATTATTGTCATCATCCATTTTTGCCCGTACAAAGAATATTTTGTCCTTAATTAACTAATACTTAGAGTTGGTGTCATGTAATATAGATATTGTATTCCATAAAATGAAGGTGCATAAATTAACTTAAATCCTATTCTGACATTGTTGTCAAACAGTGAAACCATAAACCCAAAAATCCGCAATTGCACATACATAATGCAATAATGTGCAATTAATAAATTTTAAAGTAAAATGTATCAGCAAAAGCAAGCATTCAAAGAATTCTACACCGACTATTATGAATAAAAATAAAATCTTCATCCAACAAAATTCAATCTTTAAAAAAATTAAATAAAAATTTACCATGGAGTACTATGATAGGAATCGAATGAGAGGCTGAGAAGAAAAACAAGACCAAGATGGTGAGGAAATAAATGGGTAGTGAGTGAAAATAGAGCTACCATGGGTGTTTAAAAAAAAATGAAGTCCCACCCATCATTGCATTTCAACAATAATGCAACATAAGTTAAACATCCACACAAAGTCAGTCATAAGTCTAGTACACACGCCAATAAAAAAAATACAACAAATCCAACTACCTATTTGACTTGCAAGTAATAGAGCAAATGCTTTATATTTATTATTACTATTATTGTTGTTGTTATTTTGACACTATCATACACCCGTTGAAAAGAAATTTACATTGTGTGGGTAGAGATAACCAACGGGCTAGGCCAACAAAGAAGGTGCATGTGGGCTCGTGCTTGTGCAGTGTTGTGCCCACCATGTGCTTCTTGCTATGTTGTACTGTGCTGGTTTTTTTTTTTTTTGGCTTAGGCTTGGCCCGACGTGTGCCATGCCCACACAGACGGTGTCGTGCTGTGCCTAAGAACAAATCATGACAAGTTTTTTTTTAAGAGGGATGCCAAGCCGTTGGCATGTTTTTTTCAATCTATGTACTTTTTTTTATTCATGTGCCTTTAGTCAGATTTAATAGAATCTAAAGTTCAAAACTCAAGTTTGTCTTCAATAATAATAAACTAATAATAGTAAGAGAATGTAATACTAACTATTAAGTTAGAACTTATGGTAATATAATTCTTTTTTAATACTTTACAACAACAACAATAATACTAATAAATATTTTTTAAGAGTTGACTTAATTGTTAACTCGAACTTACATAGAGTCATAGGTCATCGTCTATAATAATATTATAGGTCATCGTCTATAATAATATTAATGCATACATATTATAAAATCATGATATTTATAATTTTATTTATTACAATCATAATATTATCTATTCATTTAATAAATTATAAACATAAAACAATTAGAGTATTTTATTTGAAACAAAAAATTAAATGAATTTAAAAACTTACGCTAATAAAATATATTAAAAGATTCAATTTCAAGTTATTTTGTAAAATCAAAAAATTTTAAATTTATTTTCATTAAAAAGTGAAAGGTGCTTGTTGTGAAACCTTTCACATGCAATGCTTTAATCCATTTCTAATTGTGTTGTGCTTTTAGGGCCCACTTGCCTAAAATTCTCAGCTCAGCCTGGCTTGTGTGCATGTTGTGCCATGTACTCTACCAAAATGTACTCGTGCTATGTTGTGCTGTACGGACACGTGCCGTGTTCATGCTGTGCCACATGCCACTCGGCCAGTTGGCAAGCTCTACATGTGAGTATTTATTTCGTTTAAGGATTTCTCTACGATGCTATATGTATTTTTAGAGCATTGATAATGGGGTTATTGTGAACCCTTGATCTAAATGTTTTAATCTCAATCACCATTTAGTATAATGGATAAATAAATAATTAATTAAAATATAGCAAGTAACTTACAAGTTGTTGGTAAATATTGATTTTTAATTTTAAATTAGCATATAAGTGCTATATTATTCTATATCATGCATAGCACTTAAGATGCTGATCTTGTTGAAGTGTTCAAGTCATTCCAAAAGGGCTCAACATATATATACTTGCTTTAGACTGGACACATGAGCTCTAAATGGAATACCACAAAAGTAGATTCATTTCAATACTGAGAAATTTTATTTCCCTAAATAGAAGAAGAGATTGGAAACTTAGAAACTAAAAAAATTAATGATTAATCCATATAAAAACTTTACATCGAATATGAAGTTGAATTAAAGGAAAAAAAATTAAAGTAACAAGATACAAATTTCAATTAATAAAGTTCATGTTCTTGCAATTCAATGTTGGCTCTAATTAATAATTCATAGATGTTAGTTTTTAATTACTATGGTGGCATGGATAGTAGCAAGAGGATAAAAGAAATACGTTTTTAGGTTTTATCAATGACTACGCATTTGAGACAAAAAGAGAATAAAAAAAGTGTTATGCTATTAAAAATTAAATGATGCATTTATAATGTACCACAACATAAATGTAAAACGTAACCAATATATATATATATATATATAAATGATATTTTTGAGTAGTCAATTGTATCTTTCTTTTACAAAATGCTAACTATGAGCATCTGAAAGAATGGTGCATCATGATTCATACCAGTTAATGTGGCTACCAACGTACCCTAAGTGCAGTATTACCCAACAAAATAAGGCAACATAAATGATAAAAAATTAAAACTCCTTTAATAAGTGGGCAACATCATTAATTCATGTAAGGTAATAACTAAATATATAATAGCATCAAAGCGCAATTTGGTATGAATATAGTACAACAAGAACATCAAATCAATATTTCCTTATCTCGTGTGACCGTCTAGCAGCACATTTAAAAGCCTCCATGTCAAGCACTCAAGGTAATAAACTAACAATAAGATGAGCTAGAAAGACAGGTTAACCGTTCTTGTAAATGGTTTTCCTCAATTAACATTATACACCCAGCTAGATTTGGAAGGAGACTGTTATGTTATAAACATAATCCAGTTTGACAATACAACTGAAATTTACAAGAATTTGTTGAAAAAATTCAAAATTAGAATTCAAATACATGCATTCAAATTTGGCTAATGTATCAATTGACCATCTTGCATACACATGCATGCATTCAACATTGGAGAGGCAAATTTGAAGACAAATTGCTAAAGGTAGGCACCTAATTTTATTGACAATTTTGTTGGGGTTGGTGCAGTAGTGCATCCCATTTTTTCTTATAAATAGAAGGCAATTCCTCATTTGTTTGTGGATCCAAAAATTGTGAAATTTCCAAGTGAGTTTTGGTAGAGAATTTTTTTGAGAGTTTTTCCACTTTTGTAAAGTCCTATTATTAGCAAAATTATCTTCCAGTTTTTGCCCATAGACGTAGACTTTACGCCGAACCACGTAAAAATTATCGTGTCCTACTTTCTTTACATTTATTTACACTACATTTATATTCTCCAAAAGTTACAATCGCTGTAATATTAGTAATTGCTCAATCTCGTGCTTCCGTAACAACTGGTATCAAAGCCGAAGGTTTGTGCTTGGGGCATACAACATTGTGCATGTATACGAAGCTGTTTATAGATATGGTATTGTTCACGTATATGATACTATTCATTAATATGATGGAGACAACCCTTTGTACTTGAGAGACAGTCTATTGTAAGTAGTGTATATATTTGCATGTTTAGGAAAGTTTTGTCAACAAGACGATAAGAGCCTAAGGAGTTTTAATTTTAAGTGGGACCGTTATAACCTCATCATTCTCCTCAGAACTTTGTTAGTACATTTATTCACTCGAAAAAACCATCATAGAGACTATTTTTCAAGTGTAAATAGTTGTTGAAGGCACTGATCATTTGAATTAAGAAGGATGGTAGAGGCATCCTCGTCATTTTCATCAGTGAAGACTAATATGACTAATGCAAAGTTTGAAGTGGAGAAATTCGATGGTACCAATAATTTTGGTATATGGCAATGTGAGGTGTTGGATGTCTTATGTTAGGAAGAGTTAGATGTTGCTCTTGAAGAAACATTTGACAAGATGGATGACAAAGAGTGGATAAAGATTAATAGACAAACATATGGTACAATTCACTTATGTCTGGCTAAAGATCAGAAGTATTCTATCATGAGGGAGACATCAACAAAGAAATTGTGGGAGGCACTGAAAGAAAAGTATATGAAGAAAAGCCTTCAAAATATATTTTATATGAAGAAAAAACTCTATCGATTCACATATATACCTGCAATGTCAATAAATGACCATGTGAACTCATTCAACAAGATATTGACGGATTTGCTAAATTTGGATGAGAAATTTGAAGATGAAGATAGGATACTGTTGTTGTTGAATTCATTTCCTAATGAATATGATCATCCCACCACTACTTTGCTTCATGGGAAGGATAATATCACATTTGATGTTGTATGCAGTGTGTTATACAACTCTGAGACCAAAAAGAAAGACAGAAAGGATCACAGAGATGAGTGAATTTTGGATTCGATCTGTACTTATCATATGTGTCCCAACATAGGCTGGTTTTTTTGCTTTAAAAAGTTAGAAGGTGGAATTATTTTTATAGGCAATGAGGATTCATGTAAAACCATGGGAATAGGTACAATCCAATTAAAGAATCATGATGGCTCAATCCAAGTCTTGACGGATGTTAGCTATGTACTAAGCTTGAAAAAAAATGTCATTTCATTACGAGTCCTAGAATCTAAATGGCTCACAATCACTTTAAGAGATGGATTGTTGAAGGCAGTAACTAGGGCGCTCATAATGGTGAAAGACACAAGAAGAAATAACTTGTACTATTTCCAAGGAAGTACAGTTATTGGATCAATATCAATAGTTTCTTGAAAAAATGTAGATTCAGAAGCAACCAAATTATGACATATGCGTTTAGGACATGTTGGTGGAAAAAAATTGCAGACTCTGATGAAGCAAGACTTATTGAAAAGGTATAAATTCTTGTCAATTACAATTTTGTAAACATTATGTTCTGGGCAAGCAGACAAGAGTAAAGTTTGATTCAGCAATTCACGATACAAAAATAGATTCTAAACTATGTTCACAATGATATGTGGGGACTTACCAAAACAACTTCTTTGGGAGGTATGCACTATTTTGTTCCTTTTGTTGATGATTATTTAAAAAAAGTGTGGGTGTATTTGATGAATAACAAAAATGAAGTATTGGGCATATTTCTGAAATAGAAGAAAATGGTCGAGACTCAGACTGGTCGAAAGGTCAAAAGACTTCGCTAAGATAATGGTGGTGAATAAAAGAATGATTAATTTCTACAAATATGTCAAGATGAGGCTATTGTGTGACATTTCACTATTCGAGATACACCACAACAGAACGAGGTGGCAGAACGCATGAACCAGATTATACTAGAGAAAGTTCAATGTATGTTGTCCAATCCTAGATTGAGCAAGGATTTTTGGGCTGAGCTAGTTGTTTATGTGTGCCATCTAATCAACCATTTGTCATCAACTTCAATTTAGGGAAAAACTCTTATGGAAATATGAATTGGTAATCCTGCTACTGATTATAATTTTTTACATGTTTTTTATTTCACTGCTTATTATCATGGAAAGGAATCTAAGTTAGACTCAAGAGCAAAGAAAGTATTATTCGTGGGTATAACTGGTGAAGTAAAAGCATATCGCCTATAGTGTCCTATTACAAAGAAGATTGTTTTCAGCAGAGATGTGATTCTTTATGAATCAGCCATGTTGAAATAAAAAAATTCTCAAAAGGATGACAAGATCGGTAGAACTTTGCAGCAGATAGAGTTTGAAAAGGTAAAAAATAATCTACCTGGTGTCGATGAGATAGATAATGATTCTCCACTGACTGATGATGAAGAAGAGGTTCTGACTTAAGAACCTTTAGAGTAACAAGATTCAATTGCTTATAGAAGCCCACAAAGGGAGATTCATAGACATGCTCGCTTTGTTGATATGGTGGCCTATGCACTTCCAATTGTAAATAATGATATTCCTTCCACTTACAAAGAAGTAGTATGTAGCCCTGAAAGTAAGCAGTGAAAGTTAGTAATAGATGAAGAAATGTTGTCTCTTTATAAATATGGAACTTGGGAGTTAGTTACACTGCCTAAGGGTAAAAAAGTCATTAGGTGCAAATGGGTATATGCAAAAAATGAGGGATTTTCTTATGAGAATGAAATTCGATATAAGACTAGATTAGTAGCAAAAGGTTACGCTCATAATGAAGGAATAGACTACAATGAGGTATTTTCTCTAGTTTTCAAATACTCATCTATTTGAAATTTTGCTAGCCATGGTTGCACAATTTTATCCTGAGCTAGTTTAGCTTGATGTAAAAACTATATTTTTTCATAGTGATTTGGAAGAGGAAATCTACATGACTTAACCAGATGGATTCAAGGTTGCTGAAAAAGAAAATTGGGTTTATAAATTGAGAAAGTCACTTTATGGATTGAAATAATCTCCGAGGCAGTGGTATAAGCGATTTGATCGATTTATGAAAGGGCAAAGGTACACAAGAAATAAATTTGATCATTTTGTGTATCTTCTCAAGTTACAAGAGGGATCCTTCATATATTTGCTCTTGTATGTTGATGATATGCTAATAGCATCCAAGAGCAAAGATGAGATTGAGAAGTTAAAGATTCAACTCAATCAAGAATTTGAGATGAAAGATCTAAGTGAAGGTAAAGAGATTATTGGCATGGAGATATGCGGAGATAGAGCTCGTGGCAAAGTCAGCTTATCTTAGAAGCAATATCTGAAGAATGTACTATAATAGTTTGGCATGACTGACCAGACAAAACCTGTGAGTACCTTGTTGGTTTATCATTTCAACCTTTTTGCACAACTATATCCTTTAACAGACGTAGAACGAGAATACATATTACAAGTTCCATACTCAAATGCAATGGGTAGCTTGATGTATGCAATGGTGTGTATAAGGCCTGACATTTTACATACAATTGGTACAGTGAGAATGTATATACATAATTCTGGTAAAGGACATTGGCAAGTTGTGAAATAGATTATACGGTACATTTAGAAGACCATGAAGTTGGTTTATTATTTCAGATAGACGATACACTTAGCCAAGGTGTGATTGGGTTCGTCGATTTTGATTATGCTAGTGATTTGGACAAACGAAGGTCAACTACTAGATATATATTTACTTTTGCTAGAGGGCCAATCAATTGGAAGTCTACAATACAGTCTACAGTTGCACTGATGACCATAGAAGCCAAGCACATGGCAATTACAGAGGCTGTTAAAGAAACTATTTAATTTCAAGGCTTGCTTGAAAACTTGGGATTGGTACAGGAGCACATTAATGTGTATTGCGTCAGTCAAAGTGCTATTCACTTAACAAAGAACTAAGTTTATCATGCACGTACAAAGCATATTGATGTACGATTTCACTTTATGCGGGAAATTGTTGATGAGGGAGAAGATTTTTCTTCAGAAAATCAAGACTGCGGAGAATCCTGTAGATATATTGACCAAGGTAGAGACAACGATCAAGTTTGAGCATTGTCTAAACTTGATCAACATCTTACAAATTTGAAAGCAGTCGGAGAAGACAGAGACTTGATGACTGGTTGTTGATAGTCAACTCAGATTTGGACAAAATCTTCGTTGAGATGGAGAATTATTGAAAAATTCAAAATTAGTATTCAAATACATGCATTTGGCTAATGCATCAATTGGCCAACATGCATACACATGAATGCATTCAACATTAGAAAGGCAAATTTGAAAACAAATTGCTAAGGTAGGCATCTAATTTTTTTTAACAATTTTGTTGGGGTTGGTGCAATAGTGCACCCAGTTTTTCCCTATAAATTGAAGGCAATTTCTCATTTGTTTCTCATTGGTTTGTGCATCCAAAAATTGTGAGATTTTCAAGTGAGTTTTGGTAGAGAATTTCCTTAGGTGCTAAGGAAATTTGCACTATAAGAAAAGTGGCAATAGATGACAATGACTTTATGACAAAAATCATTTCATCATGTAACTATGATGGAGTCATGATAGAATTTTGATCTATCAAACTATTAATGATGTACTTGTGATTAGGGATGGCAAAATCCGGGTCTGGGTCCGGGTTTAGCCTTCCCGGATCTGGACTTAGACGCCATTTTCTTTCTCCCGGACCGGGATTAAAACCCGATTTTTTTCCATTCGGGTCCGGTCTGGGTTCAACCTAAAAAAATTCAGATTCCCAGATTCCGGGTTTTGAACCCGAATCAATAAATCAATTTCAACAATTCTAACCTAAGACAACTGCACAATAGACCGGGGCCTTAGAACACACAAAATAACCATTAGACCTCTAAGAATTTGTTGTGCAAAAATAAAATTAAAATCCAAATGAATTCTAAATTTCTAATCACACCGCTGAAAGAGCATATATAACTAAACATAACTTTCAATGATAACAAAAAGAAGAAACAGAAACAAATAATAAATCTCACTCATCAAACTCTCAACTCTTCCATCAATATTATATCTTAAGTTACATTCTTGGAAATGCTTTACCTGATTCCTTTTGTCCATCTCTTACATTAAAAAAGATTGTTGGAATAAAGCAAATCAAACTCAAAACTATGAAAGAATTCTTAGCCATTTTAACCCAAACACGCCATGTTATTTCTCTCCAAGAAAGCCCATAAAGCTCACAATTAATCAGCTCTCAACTCTGCAAAGTGCATGCTGAAATAAGATCTTCATACTCATTTCCAAGCAATAAAGGAGCTGACGAGTTGCAAGCCTTCGACGATGGTGAACCAAACGAATTGCAACGGTGGGGAACCCAAGCTTGTGACGGTGGCGAACCCGACCTTGTCACGGTGGCGAACTCAGCCCAGCCGATGGTTGTTTGACTTTGGCACTTTGCCTGCGCCAGGCGGCACAGCTTCAATGTGTTTGTGTCTGTGACTGTGAGTGAGAGCTGATAGAATTAGGATATAATATACAATGCGAACTGTTGAAAACGGATCCAAGAAAAGAATTCTCTGCCACTGATATTTTCTTCAGCTTAATTAATTAGAGGGGTAATGAATAATAATGCAGTGAACCAGGCCTGTTTTTGTATTCCTCGTTTATAGGTACTGACAAATTCATCAATATTATCAAGTTTCCACTCATCAACATTTTATAATTAGATGTCGTTCGTGGTTTATCCTACAGTTTCATTTTGTAGTATACTACTTGGTTTAATGCTGAAGCTGTCAAAAACTTTTGTACACTCTCAACAATGGCAAGATACTTAAAAAAGAAATTCAATTGAAGGTTGTTGTCCACTGAACGACCGACAAATGTTTGTTATTATTTAGGCATTTCTTCCATTTTTATTTTTGGGGTTAGAATAACAGAATGAGATATATTTTCACAGCTACTTTCAAAATATTTAATGACAACTGCATCATCCAAAAAGAACCAGTGATTTTGAATTAAATTTTTATTGAGATCCGCTTTCTGGTTGTATTAAAGCCTGATGACCTTCGGAGAAATCTTATATATATCTCTATAGGGAATATATTTATTTGTTGTGCTTCTCTATGCGTGGTTTGGGGTGGCAGGGGAAATGGGGAGAATATGGTACTGCATTCTATTGTCTGTTTGATATACTTATTTTTTTTAAAATAATTAATTCATATAAATGTTTGGTGTACTTATTTGTGCTATTTTCTCGTCGGTTCTTGCTTTTGGAATTTCCTTTTGCATTTGAAGGAAAGAGGAAGTTCGTTATATTATGGGCTAGTTTAGTTATGGCTACTTTTTAGGTTGTGTGGTTGGAGAGAAACAAAAGACTATTTGAGGACAATACGTGAGGACATTTTTGTATATTTGGGAGAAAGTGAGGATTTCATTGGGCTTCCATTCCATTTCTTCAAAGTTTAATGAGTCTCCTTTTAATTCTTAGCAACAGGCAAGAAATGGCAGCAGCCTGAGAAGGAGAGTTTTGGCCTTTTCATAGATTTTGTGGAGACTTTCGTGTTTATACTCTTAGCTATAGTTTGTGTGTTGTCAAATTCATAATAGAGTTTTAGAACATTTGTGCATGATTTTCACAGGATATGTGCCCAGATAGAAATAACCATAATGTTTTGCATGCCTAACTCCCATATATGATCTTGCTTACCTATTCCTATAGGAGCGTTCTGTCTGAAAAATAAGTATTGAGACAATCATTAGTTCATATTATCTTCATTGTCATAGTGATTTGTACTATGCTTGAAATTTATATTCCAAGACACCTTTTTTATTAACTCTTTATAATATAGGGTTGGCTATATTAATTAGTGTTGCACATGCAGATTGAGTTTGAATTTGTAATGATTCTGTTGCATCTAAAACTTAGGGGTTTTACTGTAGTTTTTTATTCTTTATAAGGATAGTGCTTGGTATAGTCAATTGGTGTTGCATATGCAGGTTGAGAGAAATTGTTGGTCTTGGGAGTTTTGTTGGGTATTTGTTGAGAATGGAAGTTTATCTACTGGAATTTTACTGAGAATATGAGAGTTCTGCGTTACAAAGATTTGATGGCTTGTTAGTTTGTAAAATTTGAGACGTTTGCTGGAATTAACTTCTTAATTACTTTGGATGTGTTAACTGTTGGATAAAAGTGTTTTTGGATGATGTTATTAATACAAAGTATTTTTGGACTTAATAGAATGTATAATTTAATTTTTGATTGAATTTCATATACAAGAATGCATAAATTTAAATGAAATAATTCATAATTATGTTCAGTATAAATTTAGAATTTGTGATAGAAAAAATTAATCATAAAATAAGTCATAAAAAGAATTAATAACATAAAATATCAATCATAAATTTTATCACAAATGTAATATTTTATCCGCCAAAATTGTCCAGACGAAAATTAATTTTTCTGCCAAAATTTCAAAATTAAAAAAAATTCACATTTCCCACTAAAAAATTAAATAATTTATTCATTTCTTCCATGACTGGCATATGACATTTAAACGCTATCATACGTTAATGACCTTTTTTTCTATCATAAAAGAGTGACAGGTACATAGATAATAAATAATTTCACTGTCATCCACCCCCTTTATGATAGATTTTTGCAGTCATCTATTGTTAGTTTTCTTGTAGTGTTGGGTGTATTGGGTATTTTTTTTTAGAGTTTTTTGACTTTTGTAAAGTCTTATTATTAGTAAAATTATCTTCCAGTCTTTGCTCTTGAACGTAGGTTTTACGCCGAACCATGTAAAAATTATTGTGTCATATTTTCTTTGCATTTGTTTACATCACATTTATATTTCTCCAGAAGTTACAGTCATTGTAATATTAGTAATTGCTCAATCTCACGCTTCCGCAACAATATTCACTATCAAATCAATTAGAATAACAAAAGCAATTCAGATTATTTGGCACTAAAGTGCTATGGAATAAGAATAGCTTATCGAATCTCTTTCGTCTAATCAAGCAGGAGTAGAGACAATCTTTAAGAATCATATTTCAAATGTGAGAGATAAACCGACAGTAAATTAAATAAGATAAATAAAGAGATTGTATTTTATCATATCTCTATTTTCTTTACTTTTTAAATTTAAAATCACCTTTTCAACTGATTTGTTAACCAGTTATAATATTTTAAAAATAATTAAATTTTTTAATTAATAAAAATAATGTGTACTATTGATAAGATCTAATGATACATAGTTCTTACATTATTAATGCGGTAAAAATAGTTCTTACATTATTAATGCGGTAAAAAAATTACAGCGGATGTTTTCTTTCGATATCTTTCCGGCACAAACAATTCCACATGGTCTATGACACAAGTTAACTAAAAGATTTATCTCTGCTTTATTTTCTTAGTTTTTTTTAATAGGCTGAGTAATGTGTAAAAGCCATATAATTATAGATCTCGAAAATTAGTTACTCCAAACCAACTTGTGCACATATCTTTTTTCTACTTCTGTTCCTTTTCTTTTCTTTCTCGTTTCCTGATCTAACGCTAGACCAGAGTAGGCAGCAAAATAGCATTGCGTTAATTAAGACACAAGCACAACTCGAATAGGGACTTTTCCATTTTATAGTTGCTAACAATAGAAACTAATCTTCCCGCGTGCAAAATTCTTTTTTAACAAAACCTATTTCATTAATTATAACATTCCCAAAGAAAAATCTATTTCTAATATAATTATTGGACTTTTCAAACTTAAAAGGGATTTCATGCCATTATTACTCCTATATTTAATTAACATGCAAAATATATAAGAATTTAACCATACGGGGCGTCACCTTCTGAACGTGCAATCTTTTTCCCCCCTTTTCCTTGCTTTCCCGTTTTTGCAATATATATTTGTCCCCTTTTCGTTCTTTCCCTTTTTGCAATATAATACGACCTATTAAGTCACACAAACACGACATAAATACGACACATTCATCTCTTTAAATAGTTCGAATTTCTTCTCTATTTGATTCATTGCAATTATCCTCTTTCTAGCCAGCTAGCTAGCACTCCTCTCCTCTTGCAAAAGTTATTCTCTTGCTAGAATCCCTACCAAGAAAACAATGGTTGGCTTTTATTTTTATATCTTTAGTTGTTTCTTGTAATTTAGATTAATTTTAACTGTATTAATACATTCCATGTTTTTCAGGACAATGTTGTTATTGTACCTCGTTGGCTAACCGCTCTTCTTAAAGGAAGATTCGACGAGCATTGTGAAGAGCAAGGTCATAATCGAAAACATAAGAACCTTTTTTGTTTGGAATGTCGAACTTGTATTTGTAAAGATTGCGATGATCATGCGAATCATCGACTCTTAAAGGTTACTATCTATACTTATTGATTCTGTACTACTATGATCTTTTATTTTGCTTTGATATTGCTTTACATCAATTTTTAATATTTCAGATTTTCACATATGGCACTGGTAGAAATCGAAGTTGTGCAGGTGTAAAGTTGGACAATACCAACGAGTTGCTTGATTGTAGCCATATCCAAGTAAGTTGTCATCTTATTTTTATGTATGTGATATTCATAAACCATGACTTTTTATTATTCTTTTCTCTTTATTACAATACTTTAAAAAAAGAAAAAAAAAGAGTATTATTTTAATGAATTAGTGTTTTTATACGGTCCAAAAATAATGATTATATTAATTTCATTTTTAATAATTTGTCATTAAATATTTACTCACTTTCAAAAAAAAAAATTTTCCTCACTTTCCTCGCTTTATACATTTATGTGTTCTAAATCTATGTTACTCTTTAGCCACGCGTCCATAATGGTGCCCAAGTGTTACTTATTAAGCAAGGCTAAAGCTACAAGCCGGCATTGTGCTGGCTTGTAAATGCAGTCGTTGGATTCAAGTAAAATGAATCCAACGGCTGACATTGAAAAGAAATAAAAAAACAAAAAAATGGCAACCGAAGCAACTAGTTCCCAAAGGCTGCAAAATTTATATTTTTATAATTGGGTAAATATCCACCGTTCACCTATTTTTTACACCTTTTTTAAAAATACACAATTCCTTCATTTTTTGGCTGGAATCCACCTAAAGTTACATTTTTTTTCACTTTTCCACTTCCGTTTGGAATCCGTTAAGAAAACTAACGGAAACTTAAAAAAATGACCATTTTACCCCCAAAACGAAAATTATAATTTCACCCTAAAAATGTCAAAAATAATAAGATTTAATAATGAATATCATTATTGGTACGTTAATGAAGTACAAAAAAATCTTAACTACTAGAGATTATAACTCAATAAATAATAAAACTTTACTTATCTTAAATTCAATTGATGGTTTGTGAGATTGGACTATTTTTAATACTACTGTTATAATTTATCATTCTAATTACCGACATATTTTAAAAAAAAACTTGCATTTGATGGTTGTGAAATTAATTTCTTTATTGACCGATGGGGAAAATTATTAGATTTAATCTGATTATTTTTTATAATTTTTAAGGTGAAATTGTAATTTTCGTTTTGGGGGTAAAATGGTCATTTTTTTAAATTTCCGTTAGTTTTCTTAACGGGTTCCAAACGGAAGTGGAAAAGTGAAAAAAAATGTAACTTTATGTGGATTTCAGCCAAAAAATGAAGGAATTGTGTATTTTTGAAAAAGGTGTAAAAAACGGGTGGACGGTGGATATTTTCCCTTTATAATTTAGGTGTTTCAATCGCGCCCAATCTCTCTCAATTTCTTGCCTCTCTCTTAGAAATCACAAATTTCTCTCTAATTTCTCTCTTCGATTTCTTGACTAATCAAATAAAATCAAAGCCACATCTCACGCACACAATCCAATCAATTAACTTGTTGCTTTCATCTTGAGCTGTTCGCTTCCGATCTAGCTGTTTCTGTCGCTATTGTCGTTGCCTCCTTTTTCATTCGACTTTGTCTGCTGCACAAGTTAAGGATGGGCGGCTTTGCTGGTCTCACGCTTGTGTCTTTATCTTCAGGGTACGTCCCCGTTTTTGCTTTTGTTGCATTCTATCATGTTTGATTTAAATACCCCCTTTTGCTTATTTTTCATGGTGGTGTTGTTTTCATTTTAAAGTTTGTGCCTTTTTTTTTGGGAGGTTGGTAATATCGTGGAATTGTATTTGATTTATAAGGTGATCCAATTGATGGTATATTTTCTTTGGTTAATTAAATCTGGAAAATTAACTTTTGTGATCTTGGGTTGTGTTTGAATGTGACAAGATGGTGGGTGTTGTTGGCATGTGTCGATAGGAGCTCTCTTTTATGTTTGATTGATGAGAAAATGCAAGAAGAAGATAAAATGAATTTGGGATTTTAATAGTAAATTATTTCTATTGTGTATCTGATTTAATTATGGAAGAATTGGCACTTTGCAGGTTGCTAGTTTTGTTGTTGTCTTTGTTTTATGTTGCTCATCAACTGTTATGGTGGCTATTCTAATAAATATTCCTAGAAATAGTTCTAAGGTGTAACATGGATAACAAAGTTGTGATGTATCTTGTTTAGTTTGTGTGCTTTCTGTCAAACCTCAACTTATCATTATGTTGGCAGCTTCTCATCACTGGAGTCTTAAGAAAATGAGTGGAGTGAAGCCATTAGGTTTGCCGATTTTGTTCTACTTTATAGGTATCTTACTTGACTATCATATGTCAAACCAATCTTGTTTCAGATACTAATTTGTGTAAAAATTTGGGATTTATAGCTTAATTTCTAGCAAGTGGTCAGTACGTTAGCTTTGCCCCTTTATGAATTTTATTTCTTTTCTTTCATAGCTTTATCTGGCAATGGAAGATTTTGCTACTATTTTAGATTTTTTTTCTGGTTTTAGGTAGTTTTCTTGCTATTTTTGGGGGTTTTTTCTACTGTTTCTAGGCATGTTTACTATTGTTTTTGGATTTTTAATGCTTTTTAAAGCACTTTTCACTGCTATTTTTGGGTATTTTCATAAATTTATTGATGCTTTGAGCATCTTTTTATGCCATTTTTGGGTTTTTTTATTAAATTGTTGTTTCTTGTTTATATTTGTTGTTTTAGTGCTTTTTTCTGCTATTTTTTAGTGTAATTTGCTGTTGCTTCTTATTATGATTGATGGCTGTTTTTCTTATTGACTAACTTGAAATTTTAATTATTTGCAGGGGAGAATTCAGTTGGATATTACTAGGTTCTATAAATTATCTGGCATAAGTGTTTTATTGGAAACTTTTTGATATTAGGACAATCTTTGGTTTACAAACTTTGATGAAATTATTATTAGTTGTAACTCAATTCAACAATGCTTTTATTTTTTGGGAGATTCTACTTATATGAATTTTGTTTTTCTATTTGTAGCTTATTTTTATAAATGAGTGCTCTTCATTGTCATTATTTGTTTTTCATTAACAAATTTCTTTTAAAATAAGTGTACTAAAATCTGTTTTCACAAAAAAAAAAAGAAAAAGTGTCATACAATTTAATCCAAAATTATTGAAGATACACTAGATTCTAAAATATTTGTTGATGTTGAATTCTGGTCAAGCTTTGAAGCGACCAGACAACAACGCCAACACTTCAATTAATAGTTGTTGGGGAGTCGGTTTGTACTTCTATCTTTCTTATCGAATAGGCTCTTGGGACCTCAAGCTCTTTCTCCAAGGATGCTTGCGTTCATAACAACTAGTTAGGGGATGCCAGAGATTTTTCTAACATAAACCCTCCAATGCTCAACTCGTCGGGGAAGACTTTCCTCAAGGAGTCGCCTTAGGGCGACTGAGGGGTGCACGTTCTACTTATGCATATTTGGTCACGATGTTTTTACCCCCAAACAATACCCTAAAATGTTACATGAATTTGTTGCAATCTTTAGGATTGGGGATGTTATTGGTGATATTCAAATATTATGTTGTGAACTTTGGATGTTTAGTAGATGAATTTACTCTAGTAAGTTGTAATTTTATTGAAATTGACCATATTACTTGGAAGATTTTGCCTTAATTTTTCTTAGAAAATGATCATATTGATGTTGCCTTTTCTTTCTACCACATTTTCCTTTTATCTCTCAATTTTTTGTCTTGCTATATATTTTCATTCGTAAAAGATTGTAAATTTCAATTGAATTCAAAATTTTCATGACTTAGTAATTTAAAATATCCACCATGATTAGATTCTCTAAAAAAATAAAATAAAATGAAATGCACCTAAAAAAATATTATACAACAAATAAGAATAGACATCAATCACTTGAATTATCAAATTATTTTCAAAACTATTATCTGACTAAAATAAGGAAAAAAAGGTTGGATTAGGTATGTAATTTTATTATAATTAACTAGATTTTTCTTTTCAAATCACAAGTTCTTTCCAAAGCCATCATTTTATCAATCATGTAAAAAATAGTTAGACTATTAAACTTATATGTGTAATTTCATGAAAAGATTTGTAACCTGTGTACCAGTTTAATTAGATATATTCCTAAATATATTTATTGGGTTAAAGTTGAATTTAATTTAATTTTAATATATTTTCATTTGTTTCTTAATAGATTGGCTTAATTAAACTTAATTAATAATAAAAAATTTAAAAAAAGTAAGTTTAGTTATAAATTATCACTTGATTTGTCAAGGAATTTTGAAATGCACTCTCATTTTATAATTAGTTATTTTATACAAACCTACAATATTTTACGTCAAACATGCAACCTATCACGTAAAGTATGCAATTTTGATTGTCAAACATAAAACAACTGAGAATATTCAGAAATATTCTTTATTTTAGCTTTATTCAAGAATGCAACATCTAACGTCAAATATGCAACCGCGACGACCAACATGCAACAATAGACATAAAACATGAAACCCGCAACGAGTCACGTTTAAATATGCAATTTATCACGTAAAGTATGCAATTCGACGTCAAACATGAAATGGGTGAGAATATTTGGGAATATTCTTTATTTTGGCTTTATCCAAAACATGCAACATCCGACGTCAAACATGCAACCCCAACGTCCGACATGCAACATCGGACGTAAACATGAAACTTGCAACACTTCACGTGAAATCTACAACTTATCACGTAAAATTTGCAACTTGGACGTCAAACATGAAACCGGACGAGAATATTCTTTATTTGGCTTTATCCAAAACATGCAACATCCGACGTCAAACATGGGACCCCCAACTTCCGACATGCAACATCAAAAGTTAAACATGAAACTTGCAACACTTCAGGTGAAATATACAACTTATCACGTAAAGTTTGCAACTTGGACGTCAAACATGAAACGAACGAGAATATTCTTTATTTTAGCTTTATCCAAAACATGCAACATCCGACGTCAAACATGCAACCTGAACATCCGACATGCAACATCGAACGTTAAACATGAAACTTGCAACATTTCACGTGAAATATACAACTTATTGTTAACATAAATATGTTAATAATATTGATTTTGATGATAACAAATTTTAATTGTATTTTGATAAAAATATTGGAGCTATTCCTTAATAAATGAAAGCCTTGATATCATTCCATTCTTTGTTTCATACAAGATGGACCTTAAAATTCAAAAATGATTCTCTGTAAAATCTGTTTTAAAGTGTGATTCTGGAAATAAATAGTAAACCATTTTCCTTCAAACGGTTAACCGATTAATGCCAGAGAGCAACATATCTCCTAAATCTCTAACCGATTATGAAAAACGGAAAACATAAAAGATGGGAAGGTTACTGGAACTTAACGGTGAACCGTTTATTTACACGGTTAACCGATTAACACCAGCGAGCAATATATTGCCTAAGCTCTAACCGTTTATGAAAAATGGAAATCACCAAGGATGGAAAGGCTACTGCAACTTAACGGTGAACCGTTTATATAAACGATTAACCGATAACGTCCAGAATTGAAGGATGTCCTCCCCTGACACTGATTAACAAAATCTGATAAGGCTAAATTGTTTTGCAGGTTACTGGAGCCAAACGGCTAACCGTTTATTACAAACGGTCAACTGATAAAATCCAGAGAAGCCACTTCACGCAAGTCCTTAACCGCTTAATGAAAACGGATAACTGATGTTCATTTTGCAGGTCTCTGGAAGTTAACGGCGAAAGGTTAATTATAAATGGCAAACCGTTTATTTGAAATCTGGCCCAACGGTAACTTTGACCAACCAAAACGGTTAACCATTTAGGGTTAACGGCGAACCATTTTCTGTCCGACAGTTTGTAACGGCTAGATTTTTAGCTCCAGATATAAATAAGCTCATTCAAATTCAAAGAAGGTTGATCACAACACTACCATTGAGCTAATATTTTAGAATAGAATCTTCATAGAGCTTTAAATACATTCTCTCTTTATCTATTCACACATTGGGGATTGATTTGTAATCTTAGATATTGTGTGAGAGAAAAATAATTTGTAATATTTTACTTTGAGTGATTGTAAGTGTTGGGATACACTTGGGTTAAGAGATTGGGGATAATCTCTTGTTGTAAAGGTTTATTGACACCTTGGAAGTCAAGTGTAAGCATTTGAAACCTTGGAGGCTTCCTTAGTGGAATCCTCAAGCTCGGAAAGCTTGGAGGCATGGACGTAGGCGAGGTTGGCCGAACCACGTAAAAATCTATGTATTTGAATCTCTCTTCCCTTATCTTTTTATATTGTGATTAACTTAATTGTTATTGCTTTGAATTTGGATTATATTTGCATTAAGTTTTCTTTATAAATTGAATAATTTTTTAGAATCCCAATTCACCCCCCTCTTGGGTTGCATACTTGTATTGCAATTGGTATCAAAGCCTAGTTCTCTTGTTAAGACTTAATCGTCTAGAGTAAAAGATCCATGGCAACCCTAAATGACTCAACCTTTAGAGAAGGGCAATCTACAACTAGACCACCATTCTTTGACGGAAATGACTATGCTTATTGGAAAACTAGAATGAGAATCTACCTACAAGCCTTAGATTATGAAATTTGGGAAGTTGTATGTGACAGTCCTTTCATGCCTATGTTTAAAGATGAAGTAGGAGATGATATTCCTAAACCATCAAGTCAATGGAGTGAGTTAGAAAAGAGAAAAATGTCTCTAAACTCCAAGGCTATGAATGCTTTGTTTTGTGCCCTTGACAAGAAAAAATTCCATAGAGTATCTAGTTGTGAAAGTGCACTAGAGATATGGAACAAACTTGAAGTTGTCTATGAAAGGACAAATCAAGTAAAAGAATCTAAAATTAGTAGATACACTCGTCAATATGAGTTGTTCCAAATGGAACAAAATAAAAATGTGTATTCTATGTACACTAGATTCACGGACATAGTGAACACCCTAGGTGCCTTAGGGAAAACTTTCTCAAATAGTGAAAAAGTTAAGAAAATCATTAGGTCACTTCCAAAAGAATGGAGACCTAAAAGAACTGCCATTGAAGAGGCCAAAGATTTAAATACTTTACCTCTTGATGATTTAATTGGTTTTCTCATTTCATATGAAGAGGATTTAGCTGCAGAAAAAGGACATGAGGAGAAGAAGAAAAGCATTGCTCTCAAAGCTTCAAAATATGAGAGTGATGGGGAAAGTGAACCGGATGATGAAGAGCTAGCCATGCTAGTAAGGAGGTTCAGAAAATTCTTCAAGAAAACCGGAGAGCGAAGAAATTTTAGAAACTTCAAGAACCATAGGGAGAAGAAGGAGGCAATCATTTGCTATGAATGCAAGAAGCCTGGACATATAAGATCGGAGTGCCCACTTATCAACAAACTCAAGAAGAAAGCAATAGTTGCAACTTGGGATGATAGTGAGGAAGAATCAAGTGATGAAGATGAATCGCAAGAAGTATCAAACCTAGCACTCATGGCAATAGGAGGGGATGATGATCTCAATGAGGTAAGTGATCCCACCTATGATGAATTGTATGATGCTTTTAAAGATTTACATAATGAGTTGATGAAGATTGGTAAAAAGAATGTATGTCTTAAAAAGGAAATGGCAAAGCTTAAAAATGAAAATGAATATCTAAATGTAAGAATTGTTTGCCTAGAAGTAGGGAACAAAACACTGCATGATGAAATTTCACCGATTCAAAACGTCAAATCAAGCCCAAAAATTCAAAAATCCCAAATCAAAACCCTAACTGCCGCGGGTCGGATTTCTTCATTTTTAATCCGATTCTTCCCCTTCTTCAACCAAATTCAGCACCCAACTCACATCCCCTATTCATCCATAAGCTAATCATCAATTCATTTTCTTCTCTCCTGCATTTTCCATGGCTGAACCTTCTCGGAGAAATCCCAGGCATAAATCTGTGCCTCCAAGGAATCCAATTCCACCTCGGGAAGTCTCTGAATTTGCAAGGATTCACTTCCCCACCCCTTCCTTGGCCAAGCGGTTCGAAGAGCGCTTCAACGGTCGAAAGGTACTTGACTCCTTCTTTTTTGATATTGATGATTTCCGCAACTTAGTTGTATGTGGTAGAAGCATTAGGGATATGCTTTAGCCATGGGAGGCTGCCATTGACCTTGATGACCGGATTTATCCAAATTTAATGCGAGTCTTTTACTCCAACATGGAAATCTCCGATACTCGCCCAAATAGGATAGTTACTCAAGTCGGCCGTGTGCCAATAGAATTTGATGATGCGGACTTAGCTGATTTTCTTGGTATCTCTTGTGAGGGTATTGATATTTACACCTCTAGGAAAGCTCTCTCCTTTGACAGTTTTTCTCATATTGATGGCGTCCGTAATATATGTCGTCGTCGAGACTTATCAGATGAGATTTGTTTGCTTCCGTTTCGGTCTCAACTTTTACCTCTCTAAGTTCGTATTCTTCACACTATTTTACAGCACATAGTGACACCTAGGAAAGGTCACTCGGACGAGGTTACGAGGTTGGACGTTGCCATATTAGATAGCCTTTTTACAGACCATCCCATTAACCTCGGGTATATTATTGTGCGACATATGTTGAGTACTCTAGCGGTCAATCACCGCTTGCTTCCTTATGGCAGTATCATCACTAAAATACTGCGATGCTGACACAACTTAAAAGTAATTTTTAACTCCCAAGTATAAGAGTGTCTTGTTGTATTAAAACTCGGTGAGTCCGAGGTCGATCCACAGAGAAAAGATTTAATTAGTTTATTTTATTTATCTAAAAATTGAAATTAAAACTTGAATATAAATAACTTAATTTAAATGAAACTATGGAATTGAACTAGTTAGGGTTATGGATCCACTCTTAGAAATAAATAAAACTTAATAAATTCTTTTTGTCAATTTGTTTTAGATTTATTACCCAAAAGATTAATTATACAAATTATTATTATTTTCCTTTAATTTTATGATGGATTAAGTATTTATTGTACCAAAATTTAATTTGTCTACAGTAAGTCAAAATACCATTTCACCATACCTTATATTAAGTTCTTAAGAATTTATTGTGCCAAATTTATTTGTTTGTCTGCAATAAATCAAATTTCAAAATATAAAACATGTATAAAATTAAATAGAAAATAATTTCATTTATAAAATTAAAAATAGAATTTGATTAAATCATATTTATTTCCTAGAGTTTCACCTTCCCCTAACTAATATTATTTAGTTAAGCATAATTAAAATAAAAAGAAGTAGTAAAATTGAATTACTTATAATTAAAAGAAATAAAACAACTAAACTGGAAATAAAACTAATTTTATTAATGAAAATAATTATAAAAAATATTAAAAACACACCTGGAAATCAAGATTACAAGGAGATGGAGAGAATTTGAGAAGAAAAGAGTTGTAGAGAGATGCTTAAAACATAAAAATGAGGCTCTATTTATAGAAAAATAAATTCATAATCTAGTGTTTTGCTGTCCATCATAGGCTTCATACATGTGCTCCTCACAACCCTTAGATCAAGATCCAATGGCTAGTCAAACTTCAAAAGTCAATCATCACACATGGCATCATTTGACTCGTCCGATTTACCCAAAGGACGGTTGAGATTTGGCGGGTTAATAGGTGGATCGGGTCGACCCGAATACAAAGATTCAGATCCTCCAACTTGCTTCACCAACCATTGCCACGTGGCAAAATCATGGCCATTAAATCATGAACGGTTGAGATTTGGTCAAGATTGACAGCTATCCCATGCACTCATATCTATTGTAAGCTCATTTCAGCATCCAATCAGTGCTCGGTCAACAGGAAAAGTCAACTTTTTTTACACAAGCCTAATTTTTGTTAACATTTATGTTTTCACAATATTGATTTTGATGATAACAAACAAGATTAAGAATGATTAATCTTTTAAGATCAAATTATTTTTTATATATTTTAAATAAATCATTATTTTCACATTATAAATGTTTTTATATTTAATGGAAAAATGATTTTAAGAAAAATGATTGTTTAAATACATGAATGTTGTCATCATAAAAAGGGGGAGATTGTTACATATATGTTTTCCATGATATTGATTTTGATGATAACAAACAAGATTAAGAATGATTAATCTTTAGCTCAAATTATTGAAAAATATATTTTAAATAAATCATTATTTTCATATTATAAATGTTTTATATTTAATGAAAAATGATTTTATGCAATTGATTGTTTTTATTCCTTTTGAATAAATCATTATTTCATATTATAAATGCTTCATGTTTAATAAAAAAAATGATTTTATGAAATTGGTTGTTTTCAAATTTATGGCTTAATTGAAAGAATTTTGAAACTTTGAAATAAACAAGTATTGCTTGAAACTTTGGTAAAGGACCTATTTGCAAAGTGTCATAGCGTTTTGGGCTATACTATAATTTCACAAGTTTGGCAAAATCATAATTTCAGAAAGTTGTGGGATTGATAAAGCATTATTCTAAATTCTGAAATTGGACCTATCTGCAAACTTTTAAAACGAGTTGGGCCATACTACAGTTTTATAAAGTTTTGGGGTCAAAATTGAAAATTCAGAAAATATCACTGTAGCAGGTTACTGTAGCATCCGGCTTACCGGTTGCCGGTTACGGGGCAGAATGTTACCAATTCGAAAACGGCATACCGGATAGCATAAACGGCAGACCGGTTATCGACCAGTGAGCTTCTAGAGTATAAACGGCATACCAGATTTGTAAGCGGCAAGCCGGATAATTTGAAATTCAAAATTTTGCCGTAACGGTAACATATAAACGGCATGCCGGATAGCTAAACGGCAAGCCGGATATGTCCAGAATGTGAGTAACGGCTAGTTTTTGAGTTCAAACTATATAAACTCAAAGCCAATTCATTTTTGGCAACCCAAGCAAGCAAGAACAAGTGCACACAACATATATTGAGCTTCAAATTCGTAAATCATCATTCTTTAAATCATCTTTGTTCTTCAATTTGTATATCCACTCTTAAAGAGAGATTTATTGTTGTATTTATCATTTCTCATAAATTTGTGAGTGTACAAGTGTGGAAACACTTGGGGTAAAGAGATTGGAGATATAATCTCTTGTTGTAAAGGTTTATTGACACCTCGAAGTCAATTGTATCGTTGAAGCCTTGGAAAGGCTTGGATAGTGAAATCCTCAAGCGGGTGAGCTTGGAGGCGTGGACGTAGGCGGGGATAGCCGAACCACGTAAAATCCTTGTGTTCGTTTTCTCTTCCCTTACTCTTTTAATATTGTGTTTATTTGAATTTATTGTTTTCAATTGATTAAGGCATTAGATTGAATTGTTTGTGGATTTGCTATGATAATTTTTTAAATTTCCAATTCACCCCCCCTCTTGGGTTGCACACTTATATTTCAATTTTAAGCCGATCTTTATTGATCTTAAGGTTTTCGGACCTCCGGAATCCAATTTGACCTCCGTTTATCTGTTTGGAGTCTCGAAGTACGTGAAATTAATATTTTTCCTAATAAACACATAAAAATACACAAAATTAAATATTTAAAACATAATTAATAATTAATAATATATTACATAAACACAAATATAAATTATAACATAAGCATAAAATAATATATTATCGCTTGATAATTAA
>VKKW01000591.1:0-40258 GCA_018350135.1 Citrus trifoliata | reverse complement strand
ATTACTAGGATCAGTTTACATTAAATCTTATAAAATACTGCCCAAATTTTACTCTAATATTCGAGGGACTTTTTTTTTTCCAATAGTCGAGGGACTCTTTTTTTTTTGAAACTATTACTTATGATATTTATAATCATACAATTACAGTGACTAATTTACATCAAATCTTATATAACATTGCCCAAATTTTAATCATTTCTAATATTTAAGGGACTTCAACTCCACTCATGGGAGAAAAGTGTTTTCACTCAAGTTTTGAATAATGAAATTTAAATTAAATTCCCGCAATACATATATGGAGTGTATTATCGGGTTCGAACAACTTCCCTCACATTTGTGAGGGAGTGACTCTAGTCACTTGGCTTGATTGTTTACAAGTTGACTCTGAACTATATAAAAATACGATTTTTGCTTTTTTGAAAACAAAATAACAAAAATTTTATTACATGATATGCAGATAAAAGTGAAAGAGTACAGCAAGTCTATGCATAACAGACATTTCGATATCATTCTATTTGTAATAACAATAAAAAAAAAAGATATCATTCTATTTCAGATGCTTTTCCCTAAGAAAAGAGAACCCGTTCACAAAGAAACGGTAATGTTGCCGAATGAACAGGATGACAGGCATAGAAGAAATCACGGCAACAAGAATAGGTACCCATGGCATCCGGCCGTGAAAAATAATGAAAAAGGTTGCACCGAAGACTACCATCATTGCTGCCATTGACAAAAGAAGTGATCCAAGTCCAACCATTAAACTCTTGGGCAACTGCCAAAGGAAGTACTCGGCTGAATAACTGGAGCTGTATATAAATAAGCATGTCAGTACTGATATTGTTGAGAATACCAGTGCTGCTGCATCTGATTTGGCAAAGACTTTAAAGGAAACCTCTTCAACGAAAACAGGAACCCCCGTATCTCCTTTATTGCTGTTAAGGAAGCTCATGTTGCAGTCAAAGGATCAGCTCAGTCAACACGTGTGAGTCAAAGCAGAAATCATCAGAGTTTGTTAAGAAGCTTTGCCAGCTCAGCAAGTTTGTTGTAGCATGCTTTTCATTCTGTTTTGTAGTTAAGCTTACAAAATAAGTTTAGCTCTCGTATTCTAGCTTTTGTATATAAGCTAATAATGATTCACTTTTGTAATTAATTGTGAATGATATAAAATAAACTTCAGAGTATTCATTTCATTTTTCTTAGTTCCCAAACACATTCTACAGTTGCAAATCTTAACTTTCAAACATGGTATCAGAGCCAAACAGAGCAAGCTCTAGTAATCAACAAATGAATTCCAGAAATATAACAACAGCAAATATAAGTCAAATTAATTTTTCATTCAACACTCCAATCAAGTTAGACAGATCCAATTATCTGCTTTGGCGATCACAAGTGCTAGCATCGATCAGAGGAAATCGATTGGAAGGCTTCATAGATGGAACCAAACCAGCACCAGAAGAAAAGTTGCTACTCGCTAGAGCTGATGGATCTGCTCAAGAAATCGATAATCCAGAATATCAAAATTGGAGGTCACAGGACCAAACCTTACTTGGATGGCTGTTATCAGCAATCAATGAAGGTAATCTTAGTCTGGTTATTAATTGTGTAAGCTCGGTTAGTTGCAAAAGGTTTTCAACAAATAGAGGGTGTAGATTACTTTGAAACATTCAGTCCTGTTGTAAAATCTTCTACAGTGAGAATTATGTTGAGTTTAGCTGCAATGCATAAATGGACAATTAGGCAAGTGGATGTAAATAATGCATTCTTAAATGGGGAATTGACAGAAGATGTTTATATGTGTCAACCTGAGGGGTTTGTTGATCTGCAGAAGCCTAGCTATGTCTGCAAACTAAAGAAGGCTTTATATGGCTTAAAACAAGCTCCAAGAGCTTGGTATGATAAGTTGAGAGATAGTTTAGTTACCAAGTGGGGATTCAGAAAATCAAGAGCTGATACATCCTTGTTCTGCAAAGGAAAACAGGGCTCAATAATTTTTGTTTTGATATATGTTGATGATATACTGATCACAGGTCCTAATAGTACTGAGCTGGAGCAATTTATTTTGGAGTTTAGTCAAGTGTTTGCTCTGAAAGACTTGGGGAAACTGTCATATTTTCTTGGTATAGAAGTTTCTTATGCTGCAGATAATATTTACCTGTCTCAGAGAAAATATGTCAGGGATCTATTGAGTAAAGCTGATATGTTAGAGTGTAAAGGGTGTGACACTCCAATGGTAACAGGAGTAAAGCTCCAGAAAGAAGCTAAAGGTCATTTAGGTCAGTATGTTGAAGATGCTACTGGTTACAGAAGTCTTGTTGGAGGGTTGCAGTATTTAGTTCTAACAAGACCAGAAATAGCTTATGCAGTACACAAACTAAGTCAGTATGTATCAGCACCTACACTTCAACATATCCTTGCATGCAAAAGAATTCTTAGATATCTAAAGGAGACTGAAGATTTTGGTTTAAAGTTTTCCACAGAAGGAGAAATGAAGCTCTCAGGTTACACTGATGCAGATTGGGCTTGTGACATTGATGACAGGAAATCAACAGGGGCTTATTGCATTTATTTGGGAAGTAACTTGATATCTTGGTCATCCAAGAAACAGTCAGTGGTTGCTAGGTCCAGTGCAGAGAGTGAGTACAGAGCCCTTGCAGCTGCAAGTGCAGAAATCTCATGGATCCAATCACTGTTTGATGAACTTGGTATTGAATGTTCCTCTCTTCCTATGATCTGGTGTGATAATGTCAGTGCAATAGAACTAGCTAAGAATCCTGTCTATCATTCAAGAACGAAACATATTGAATTAGACATGCACTTCATTAGAGATAAAGTCTTAGCTAAAGAACTGGAAATCAGATACATTCCCAGTGAAGAGCAGATTGCAGACATCTTAACTAAGCCACTCACTTTTATCCATTTCAATTATTTTCGAGCCAAACTCAATGTGCAAACATGCCCCTTGAGTTTGAGGGGGGATGTTAAGGAAGCTCATGTTGCAGTCAAAGGATCAGCTCAGTCAACACGTGTGAGTCAAAGCAGAAATCATCAGAGTTTGTTAAGAAGCTTTGCCAGCTCAGCAAGTTTGTTGTAGCATGCTTTTCATTCTGTTTTGTAGTTAAGCTTACAAAATAAGTTTAGCTCTCGTATTCTAGCTTTTGTATATAAGCTAATAATGATTCACTTTTGTAATTAATTGTGAATGATATAAAATAAACTTCAGAGTATTCATTTCATTTTTCTTAGTTCCCAAACACATTCTACAGTTGCAAATCTTAACTTTCAAACAATTGCCACCTGGAACGGCGAAAGCTACAGCAAAAACCACTGTTGCGACTAGAGTTGCGACGACCATGCATGAGTTTGCGGTATCCTTCATCCATTTTTGGCCATCTTTCATTAAACTTCCATGAGACTTCTCAAATAAATCTCTAGGCGTTTGTGAGTAGTTGTTTTTAGCTTCAGCAATTACCGGTGGCACAATCTTACTCACTTTCTGCTTTCAATATCATGAAACAGTTCGTGAATGAGGCAAAGAAAACCTAGGCTCTTACACAGAAGAGAAGTGCGAATACTCACCTTAAACCAGCGTAACCGTTGTTGCAGTTGGAAAGCTGTTCCGAAGATGACGTTGGACCCATCATTGTTGGAATTATCATTTTTGGACTTGGACACATCAACATCGTTTCCTTGTACCATTGCAGCCAAATGCAATATAGTGTTACCGTTCTTATCGGTTAGGAACACTCTTGGATCATTTTGGGAGCGCATCTCAGACAAGAGTTGCACGATTTTCTCTTGACCGTTGTAAACAGCTACATGAAATATGGTTTGTTTCCTTTCGTCAACTTCGCTTAGTATATCAGGACGTTTATCGGTAAGTTTTCTTAGAAACTTGATGTTCTCTTTGCGAGCAGCATGAAATATTAGTGGAAAGGGATATGAAACTAATTTCGAAATCTTGTTCCTATCCAAATTATCGACAACGTAACTCCAAATTTCTTCTACTAGTTTTTCTTTTTCAAGCGCTTGCTGGGCCTGCGTCTTATTGGTAGCAGATTTCGTAATTGGAACTGCAGGTTGGTTCAGCCAACGTTAGTTAAGTGGATGAATTTGCAACATTTACAACCAAAATTTATACAAATTTTTCGTTTGATCTTTATATTTTAGCTACATATTCGCTTACTTCCTATATTTTAAAAATTTTTCCAAGCTACTCCTCTAAATAGTTGCAAGTTACTACACACACCTCAGAAGAGTTGGTGGGTCGATTAGAGTATGTTGGATTCCCGAATAATATACTTGATTTCGAAATGATCAATTTTAAAAATATTTCATTAGATATTTGTTGTAGATTTAGATTGTCAAACAATAAATAAATCCTAAAAATGAAACTACCACAATGCCAAATATACACTAAAACAACAAAAAACAAACTAGAAAGGCTACATTCATGGAAGAAAACGACTATTCATGTAAAGTTCATAAATCTCTCAAGAGTACTAACAGAGCACATACATGAAATTTTACTCGCAATTCTCTCTTCTTTTCGCTGAAACCAGGTTGTAAAAATACCTAAAATGTGTTCGCAAATCACCTATTTTACCACCCTAGCTTTTAACCCAATGGAAATAGATCAGGATAACTTAATTTTTTTCTCCGGCATGATTATTTATTTCTTTAAAATAGGGTAAATCCCCGTTTATTCCCTTTAGGTTAAATGATTATTTAGTTTTCATGTTTTAAAAAATACTTCAAGATACCTTTGTTGTTAAATATTTATATTCTTCCCCTTATTTTTTCTTTGATTTTACAATAAATGTTATAATAACATTCTTAGAGACATTAATTAATTTATCTATAAAAAGTTAATTAACAGATTAACATTAAAAAATAAAATAAAAATAAATGTAATTCTTTTATATATATGAACGTACGTTGTTAGAGACATTAATTAATGTATGTTATAATAGCACTTTGCATGTTAGTGAGAAGTCCAATTGATAGAAATCCTGTAACTCTATGCTCGAAGCATTCCTTTCTGTCATCCCTTAGGACTAAATGATGAAAAAGTGCTGTGATGAACTTCAAATCTATTTGAATTTTCCTAATTGTCAAATGAAAATAATGGACAACTTATAATAATGTGCAAGGAGCACATATAAACTAAGAAAGGCTTGCTTAAAGTCTCAGACATTAGAAAACTTACATAAACTGTAGAATCTCTGAAGAATCCCTTGCTGATTGGAAGACGACATTGACTTTCCAGCTAAGGCATGTAGTGCTGTCTCGCCGTTTCTATCTCGAGCAGTGGCTAAATCGGGGTAAGTAAAATTAAGAAAGATGAGTTTGTTTGTTTACTAAGAAAATGAAGAGGAAAAATCAGGGAAACAGAGAAGAGAGAGCTTGTATATTATTCATTCTGTAATTTGATTAGTTACACATGTTTATATACTACGATCTGGAATATTCTTCATTCTGTTTACATGCAAATCAACTGAGCTAGTAACTAAACTAATTTGCCACATAAGCAGCCACGTCAGCATGTATAACAGATTCTGTTTAACTAACTATATTAATTAGTACGTGATTAATCAATTTGACTATCTTAACAGCCTCCTTCAAGCTCAAGGTCGTGAAGCACATTGAGCTTGGACCTTAGATAGTTGATCAAAAGCTAAAGGTTTTGTAAAAATGTCTGCCACTTGATCATAGCTAAGAACATGACTGATCTGCAGTTCGTTCTGAGCTATATGATCCCGAATGAAGTGTAAATCTAACTCAATATGTTTGGTTCTGGAGTGATACTTGGGATTACTTGCTAAAGCTTCTGCACTCTTGTTATCACAGTAGATAACTGGAGTTTGTAATAGAGTTACTTTCAACTCTTGCAGCAAGTAAGTGATCCACAAAGTTTCAGAGACTGCCAATGCTAATGCTCTGTATTCTGACTCAGTTGTGCTTCTTGAAACTATAGGTTGTTTCTTAGATGACCATGAGATCGGATTATTCCCCTGATAAATGCAATATCCCCCAACTGACTTTCTGTCATCTAAATTTGAGCCCCAATCAGCATTTGAGAAAGCTGAAATTGTGAGTGAACCAGAGGCATAAAACTGTAAACCAAGATCAGCTGTGCATTGCAAATATCTCATAACCCTTTTACATGCTTGCCAATGAATCACTAATGGATTGGCAAGAAACTGACTCAGCTTATTCACTGTGAAGGCAATCTCAGGTCTAGTAAGGGTAAGATACTGCAATGAGCCAACTATACTTCTATAGAGAGAGGGATTTTCAAAAGCAGCACCCTTGTCTTTGACTAGTTTCTCTGTAGAACTCATGGGAGTGGAATAGCCTTTGCTCTCAATCATCTGTGCTTTCTTGAGGATATCACCTACATACTTTGTTTGAGAAAGATGTAAACCTTCAACTGAAGGTGTAACCTCAAGACCAAGAAAGTAGTTGAACTCCCCAAGATCCTTTAAAGCAAACTCTGAACTTAAATGATGAATAACTTTTTCAATAAGCTGAACATTAGAACCAGTCACCAAGATGTCATCCACATAAACTAAAATAACAACTATATCTCCTGTTTTGTGAAAAATGAACAATGAAGTGTCAGATTTTGAAGCAATGAAACCCCAATTCAACAGAGAAAGTTTTAATCTGTCATTCCAAGCTCTTGGAACTTGCTTAAGACCATAGAGAGCTTTGGTAAGCTTGCAGACATGAGATGGAAATTGAGGATGAATGAAACCTTCAGGCTGATGCATAAAGACTTCTTCAGTAAGGACGCCATTAAGAAAAGCATTATTAATGTCCAGCTGTCGAATTGGCCAGTGATTCATGACAGCAAGACTCAGAATAATTCTTATTGTGCAAGATTGGACTGAATGTTTCAAAGAAATCTACTTCTTGTGTTTGATGGAAGCCTTTGGCCACCAACCTTGCTTTATACTTGGATATACTACCATCAGGGTTATACTTCACCCTGAAAACCCATTTGTTGCCAAAAATTTTCCTAGCTTTTTCTCTGGGAACTAAAATCCAGGTGATATTTTTTTGCAAGGCATCAAACTCAGCCTGCATAGCTTGTTTCCAGGTGTTGAGTAACAACCAAGTAAGTTTTGGGCTTAAATACACCAGCTTTGGATCTGATGAGCATGGGATGGATATGTTGAGCTGGTTGAGGTGCAAGGTTAGATGCTGATTGTTGACGTGGTGTACTATATGAAGAGGTGTCTGAAGAATGAGATGAAGAGAGTGTCTGTACGATACCTGAATTAGGGTCTGCATCTTGAGTTGGAGGATTGAGAAAAGACTGTGCACAGTTACTGTTAGTGAGTAGGATTGTAGAAGAAATGAATGGACTAGAAAAATGACTTTGCTGAACTGAGGACACATGTGGATCTGGTGAAGGAAAAAGACTTGAGTATGGAAATAAAGATTCATTAAACTTGACATGTCTGGTAATATAAGTTTTGCCAGTGGAATCAAGACACTTATAGCCTTTGTGAATATGACTATAACCAATCATGAGACATTTTTGTGTATGAAAGTTAAACTTGTGTTGACTGTAAGGTCTGAGAAAAGAAAAGCATGAACAACCAAAGGTTTTGAGGAAATGATAATCAGGCTTTCTGCCATAGAGCTTGGTATAAGGAGAGCTATTATTTAAAACAGGTGTTGGCAGCCTATTGATAAGAAAAGAAGTTGTATGAAAGGATTCCCACAAAAAAGATAAGGGTATTTTTGCATGAGCAAGTAAAGTCAGCCCTATTTCTACAATATGATGATGCGTCCTTTCTACCACACTATTTTGGTGATGTGTATGAGGGAAGCTATGTCTAAACTCTATGCCTTTTTCTTGAAGAAAATGTGCAAAATTTCTGTATTTATCTCCTCAGTCAGATTGTAGTGACTTTAAAAATGATCAAATTATTTTTCAATAAGGGTTTTGAAGTGTTTGAAAGTAGCTAAGGCTTCTGATTTGAGAGTTAAAGGAAAAATCCAACAGTACCTACTATAATCATCTACAAAACGTATGTGGTATCTATAGCCCTGTAGTGAAGGAATGGGTGCTGGACCCCAGAGATCAGTATGGACAAGCTCTAAAGGAGCTTTTGTTTTTATTCATGTTGAGTAAAAAGGGAACTGATGGATTTTACCATATTGAGAAGCATCACAAAATTCAGGCATTGATGTTGGACTAAAAAGGGAAAGAGAAGATAGAATACATGTCAACACATGTTTACTTGGATGACCAAACCTTTGATGCAACAAATTTGCAGACAAAATATTATTTGTACAGGTTTTATTTGTAGCTTCATCTAAGAGATTACAAGCTGAATTATTCAAAACAGAAAGCATAGAACTAGGAATCTGGGAAGGACTGTGAGAACTGGAAATGAAATCCTTTTTTGATAGTAATTGATATAGCTCTCCTCTAGCAATCTCTTGAGCAAGATGCACTCCCTTGTTCTGGTCCTTAATAAAACACATATTGGCAACAAATTCAATGGTTAAGTTGTTGTCTTCAAGTAGCTTTGAGATGCTTATAAGATTTTTGGTAAAATGAGGAACAAACAAAATATCTTTTAGGTGTAAGATTGAGTCTAATGATGTATGAAGATCAGTGTAACCAACATGTGATATATGTAGCCCTTGACCATTGCCAACATACAGCAAATGATTACCTGAGTATTCCTTTGCAAGACTTAGATTCTGTAGATTGTTGGTGAGGTGATGAGTTGCACCACTGTCTATGTACCACTCTTGATCAACAAAATCACCTTCAGAGGTAGCCACAAAAGCAGCTCTAGGTGTTGAGTTAGCATATGCAGGCCTTGGCACTGGATACTGATATGAGTTATATCCTGATGATGAATTGAAAGGGATGAACTCTCTATTGAACCTGTTTCTACACTCAGCTGTAATATGCTTGAGTTTGAAACAGATTTGACAAATTACTCTAGCAGAGTTAAAATCAGAACTACCTCTCCCATTACTATTGTGAAAACCACCAAGTTTTGCAAAATTTCCATTTCCAGAACCAAAACCACCTCTACCTTGAGAGTTACCAGATGATGCTCCATTCCAGGCATCATTCCAATTACCATTCCAATTTCCTCTTACTTGGCCCTGTGAAAAACCTCTACCAAAACCTCCTATGCCTCTATTACCATTACCATTTTGATTTTTGTTCCAATTAGCATTATACTGTCCAGATTTAGTATACTGTCCAGTTTGAGCAACATTAACTGCAAAATTCATTTTAGCTTCTTTACTAAAGTTCAATTGATTAGCCTCTAATCTAGCCTCATGAGTCAGAAGCATAGAATATGCTTCATTTACAGACATCTTAGCAAGATTTGCCTCAATGTACACTACCACAGGATAATAAGACTGGCCTAATCCACTGATCAAATGAGTCAGAAAATCTAGTGAGCTAACAGGACTACCAGCCACAGCAAGTTCATCTATAACTGTCTTTACTTTTCCAAAAAATTCATTCATGGACATAGCTCTTTTTCTAAGATTGTTAAGCATAATTTTCAAATGTACCTTTTTAGCAAAGGTTTCAGATCCAAACTGTTGTTCAAGACTAATCCAGAGTTCAAGTGAGGTTTTAGAATTTACCACCAAACTGAGAATCTCTAGACTGATAGAAGACATCAGCCAGCTCAGCAGCATCTGATCTTTTCGTTTCCAGATAACAAAGGCTGGATTCTCTCGAACTCCTTCAGCAGCAGTGATCTCAGTTGCATCAGAATCAGAATTTATAACTCCATCAGATGAGAATTGTTCTGGAAAAAGTTTTGAGTTGTCGAGAAAATCTTCAAGGCCATTAGCACGAATTGAAGTGAGAATTTGAGACCTCCAGATTGTATAATTTGTTCTATCAAGTTTAACTGGTGAGGTAAATGTAAATGAAGATGTTGTGTTTTGATTTGAGTTAAAAACAGCCATTAGATCGAGTTCTGATACCAAATTAAGAAAGATGAGTTTGTTTGTTTACTAAGAAAATAAAGAGGAAAAATCAGAGAAACAGAGAAGAGAGAACTTGTATATTCTTCATTCTGTTTACATGCAAATCAACTGAGCTAGTAACTAAACTAATTTGTCACATAAGCAGCCACATCAGCTATATAACAGATTTTGTTTAACTAACTATATTAATCTGTACATGAATAATCAATTTGACTATCTTAACAAGTACCAATCAATTGCAGCGCAACATCTAAGCACAACAATCACATTATCCACGGTTGATACAGAATTATTGCACTAATCCATCTTTGGTGCTCCGAAAATTGCGGAAAGGATTGTTAGGAGCAGAGCTATCTAATAACTTCAACTTCCCATATAAATTTTCTTTTCTTTTTCCTATTTTCTTGAGCTTCTATATGATTTCTCCTTGAAATTATAAAATTTTGATACCTTACTTCACCCGTATAACTTTGGACCCCATATTTCTACTTCTTGGGCCACCCTGATTATGGTGTTATCTCAAACGGACGTATGTTTCGAAATATTCATTTTAGTGGTTTTAAATCAAAGAATAAATGCAAACATCATGTCATTTAAATTTATACCTTTGAATCTATTTATTTTTTTATTTGAAAAAATAAAAATAAAACCCTTAAAAAAATAAACAAGCAAACTCTACCCAATTATTATTATTTTTATATTTGATTAATTTCAGCGAACTGCAACATATCATAAATTTATGCATGACAGAAGATTATGAAAAAATGAGCACAAATCATTTTAATACTGGATCCAAATTCATACTCTTAAGTGGCTACAACAAATTAGGTTGTTACATTTTTCTTTCTTCATTTTCATCAAAAACATAAATGATTTTTTAGCCAGGTAAAATTACCCCTTAGCTTGGCTGCTGGATGATATAAATCTATGTTAAAGATCCATGGATATCGAGTCCTTACCTTCCCATGGGAAATAATATTAGACTCTTCAAAGCTTAATTAATTTAGATGAAGAAAGAATCCTATTATAAAGAGGAGAATCATAGTTTTGTACTTGATAAAGATACCGTCCCTTTTAAGGAAAGTTACTAGCTCTTGTAAACTTAGGAAATTAATTGACATAACTAGAAGCTAGCGGTGCAGAGCATATAATCCACTGCCACTCAAAAGTATCAGACTATCTTCCGGTCGAGAGTATAAAAGTTTCGAATTATTGCCTACGTCAATCTATATATATCAAGAATGAAGTTGTCCTAAAATTAGTATGTATTAAGAATAGTGCTTACCGTATAAATCAATTTTTATGAGAGTGACGAGCAATTCAATGCGATCCCGGACATCTTCTACGAGAGTCTTATCATAAAGGTGCCGTACCATCTCCCTATGACTTGACATAGCAGCTGCCTGAAGTGGCAAAATACCGCGATGTGGCCAAATATTGTCTTTTTCTTTTCTTTCCTTTTGCTTTGGCGAACCTTGAGGAGTCGCCGGGAGGGAAATACTGTCAAATCCTGTGGATATTTGTTAATTGCTCCCCATTTTTCTTCTCCATCATCATCTTGACAAGGTCAAAGTTTCCGGATGCTGCAGCGTAATAAAAAGCTGTACATCCGCGATCATTCTTCAAAGCTAATAAATCCTCTCCGCTCAGATAATTTACCAGATTCTTCACAAAATTAGTGCGATCTGCAGTGGCCGTAACGTCGGGAGCTCTATTCTTTTGCTCTGCGAACACGGCTGAAATATCATCTGGATGTTTGTCATAAATACATTTAGCCTTGTGCCAATTACCTTCCATAGCTGCTAGCAGACACGATTTGACGTGTGTCTTTCTCTTCTCACCTGTCGAGTTATGGCAAGATAAAAACCTTTTTACAACACAAATTTTACCATAAAGACCTACCTTAATGTAATTTATGGCAATCATTCAATTTTCCTTGAGAGCCTTTTTTCTTCATCTTAAATTTACTATGTTCCATATCCATTATCAACAGAACTTATACTAACGTTATATTTTATTCCATTAAACTGGCTTCCACACGCGTTCAAACTTACAAGTAAGAAACAAAGCCGTATAATAAACTGGGCCTTAGCCCAGAGGCCAGAACCTTGCATTCACAACTCTGAGCGCAGTGGTTCGAGCCCCGCAACGCATGTAGGGGTTTATTTCCTTCCTTCATTATTAAGTGAAAGCAGTCTTCTCCCTTTCGAAATGTGAGTGGAGTAGACACTTCTCGAATATTAGAGAAGGTAAAAATCTAGGCAGTGCTATATAAGAATTAATATAAATTAGGCCCATCAATTGTCTGATGGTAAATATTAGTTGTAAATCTCATATAATATGAGTTGTAATATGAGCATTAGTCTCATGTAATTAAAAAAAAAAGAAACAAAGTCGTATATGTTTTTCTTGTTCAATTCCGAATCTAACATTGATTGCCCGAATTCTTTGCCATTCTCTTGACCGCATGACTTGCGTTTACAGATCCGGGGAGCCATGCCGCTGCTTTCAACTGTGAGACGCATCGTTCACAGTTGATTCCAATCAATTTATGTTTGCAATGGATTATTGTAATACCCCACACCCGATTTTGACCCTGTTGCCCACCATTATAAATTGAGAGAGAGAGAAAAAGGAAAGAGAGAGAAAAAGGAAAGAGAGAAGAGAAGAGAGAGAGGAAAAACGGAACCTGATCCAACCCGACCCGCGAGCGCGACGTGGCCAGTTCTCCCATTTTTGGCCACCGTTCATTTGAAGCTTGAGAGACGAGCAATGTATCCATGCCGTCCTTGCCGCTGGAAATCGATAGGAAAGCCACTGATCGAAGCTTTGAAGTTCTGCGGAATCGCCGCCTTGATTCGCCGTGATTTCGCCGGTTTCCGGTGAAGCCATCACTTGGATTTTGTTCCTTACCTTTCCCTCTGCTATTTCCGACTAACCACTGACGCCGGGGACATCCTTTTGCCGTTGATCGACCGTTGAAGGATTCACGACTTTGGGAGCTCAATCCGAAGCCATCACCGTGCATGGGAGGTCACCACCGCCACCATTGGACTTAGCGTGGCTTGAACTTTTAGTTCTGAGCATCCCGTCACCGTCGGTTGAATTTCGGTTACCGTTGACCGACAAGAGTTTTTCGATAATTTCACAGTCCAAGGGTAATTTTGTAATTTTAGATTTTGTGGATTTAATAATTGCTGAAATTGAGGATAAAGTTGGTAATTTATGATTTTGAGGTTAATTCGGTAATTTTGATATTTGAGGGTATTTTGGTAATATTGAATTCAAGGGCATTGTGGTCATTTTGATATTTGAGGGTAATTTCGTAATTTCAAGAATTATGAGTATTTTGATGATTTATGATTTGAATTAAGATTATTTGAGGTTAAGTATGGAATGTGATTATATTGAGGAATTTGAGAATATTGGAGTTTATGATTATGGTTTAATTTTATTCTTATGAGAGTATTTTTATTTATTTTTAGGCCGATGATATTGATGTACATTTATTACTCGAGGATACCAGGAGGTAAGTAAATTAGATTTCCAAACGAATCACAATAAACAATATATATGTTGACATGTTTGAAAATTCTATTTTGATATATATACGGATATTGATTATATGCTCTGCCTATGTGTCTATGTGACGTGTTGATATGATGTGTTGTTATGTGTTATGTGTGTTTCTAGACATGGGCATACGTATGTGTGAATATTTCATTGGTGTGAGCACGAAATGTATTATGTTTTCTATAAAATGAGAAAATTGATTTTAGCCAAATGGAATTTGTACAAAGAAAGATTGTTTTACAGTTTTAGCTTGGATGCTTGAATTCGTTACTGGTTTAGTGGAGGACACTCTAGATGTTTATATAGTTATGAGATAAGTGGACGAAGGATGCATTGGCGAGAAGCCCAAAGAATATGAAAGTTATGAAAGTTAAGGGAGTGTCCTACTAAGCGGTAATCGAATGAAGGTAGCTCAAGTAAGTGGTTTGAAAGAGAATGTGAAAGTTTGAGAAAGACAGAATGAGATTTCGATGATTTGTTTTACGATGTTTTCGAATACCATGACACATCATTCATTTGCACTATATATATGTATGTATGTATTTTGGTATATGCAAAATTGGTTTACTTACTGAGTTTCGTACTCATTATCATTTATTGTGATTCAATTTTTGTAAATTAAGATTGATTCGTGATGAGCGTCGAGAAAGACTTGAATGGAGAAATTAGATGATTTAACATGAATTTTAAATTCTTCCCTTGTAATTTGCATTTTATATTTGTATTTTCAAAAATATAAATTTTATGAATTGTAAAAGTAATATTATTATTTTATTTTTAAGCATCTATTAATAAGATTCGCCTTGTGGATTATGGGGGTCGGGGCGGGTCGTTACAATTATACCCACCGCTTAGCGTCGATCTTTATATGATTCCGGATTCCTGCCACACTGCTATCTCCACTTTGTAACACGCGTCCACTAACTGGGCACTGCCAACCCACTCGAAGTCGAAAATGGATCGATTATAGAAAATTAATATTCATAGATCTGAACCCTTGTACAGATACTGAAGTTTTAAGTATCTTCACCATATTCGGTCATAATTACCTTCTCAACGGGTGATGCCTAATCCTGTACGCTTCATGTGCTTTTAGTACCTGTAATCCTGACGGTCAGATCTCTTTGATAATAATCACTGACGATCAGATCTGTTAAATCTAATCGTACGGCTTTTATCACTTGGCACTACGTTGGAGGTAATCCAACGTAGCCGAACCTTTTTTATATAGATATGTGATTTCTTTTTCTTAACAAATTAATATGACCAAATCAATTCATCATTGCTCATTTATAGATTAAACACTAGACACGAAACTCTTAAAAATTACAATAATATAAGTTAATACAATATAAGAACTTTTTAAGAGGTCATTCATTTATATATATATATATTGCTCTGGACCTTTTGTCTAAACACTCTTAATTGTAGAATTAACATGTGTGTTAGTGAGCCAATGGGCCTTTGGCCTATCAGTAAACTTCTACCCTCACAGTTAAACCCTCACAGTTAAACATGATTATGAACGTAGGAGTTCGAGTTCTCATGATCTCAAATTCTCTCAATTAAGAATTATGCATGATTGTGTATAGTTATTTGCAGTCTTTCTCCCTTACGAAATACAAGTGAATCTACTTAATAAAATTTGATGTAATAATATAAGTTCCATTTATATATTACAATTAGTTTAATAATCATTTGTCTGGCATGTACTTTATAAAATTTGATGTAATAATATAAGTTTCAGTTATATATTTAATTGTAAATATCAGTGTAATGATATATTGTTATAGTCGTTTGTGAGGGTTATTTGTCTGGACATATACTTCATAAAATTTGATTTAATAATGTAAGTTTTAGTTATATATTTGATTATAAATATCAGTGTAATGATTATTTGTTTGGACATGTATTTTATAAAACTTAATATAATAATATAAGTCTCAGTTATATGTTTGTTTATAAATATCAGTGTAATGATCTATTATTATAACAGTTATAAATATTTATGTAATACAATAATATAATATGTAATCAATATAAAAAAAAGCATGTGCGTTAGTGCAGATAATTTTTACAAATTATTGGTTGCTTACTGAATTTATATTATATAAATGATAACGTATTCAGGACCTACAAATGTACTCAAGCCAGTGCTAAGTTACGTTTACCATAACTTAGTGCATACACAGCAACAGTAGTAAGCTCCATCAATAAATATTATTGTTGTGTGTGGATGAATGTTACGTTAGAGGGGTCCATGTACTCACCATTTATATATTCCTCAACCGCACTTGTCATTAATTGATTTGAAGTACTATTTCTTCCATGTGGCAAATAGGTCCCCCTGTCTTAATCGCCAAAAAATAAGGAAAATAATAAAAAGCTAACACATTCCAATTACGCCTTTTCTGCCTACCTGAACTTTCCTACCGACCTGAACTTTCCATATCTTTGCTTTAAAAAATGTAAAGTAGCAGGAGAGAGGAAAGGTTGTTGGAACTTAGCTGATACAACACCAATTTGCATTGAGCTGTTACATACAGAGTCTGTAACGTAGTTTTGGCCCCCTTTTTATTACCAAAACCGCATTGAACTGTTACATACAGAGTCTGTAACGTAGTTTTGGCCCCCTTTTTATTACCAAAACCGAAGACTTTCCCTATGTCTCGGGCCTTTCTGTCACTTCAGTTTGAAATTAAAAGATAATGAAAAGGGTCTGTTAAAAGGAATAGGATCTGAGTATTATTAAATTTTTAATAATTTTTTATAATATATTTTTTTAGTGATAATATATGAATAAAATTTAATTTTTTTTATTTTTTTATTTATTAATAATCAATGATTGAGTTATTCATGCATAATATAATCAGATCAGGAGATCCATGTAAAAAAGGGATGAAAAGAGAGAGAGAATGAAAAGGGCAATAGAAATTAAATAAGGACGTGGAAAGTGAATGGTAATCATACAAAATGCTGACGCAGGCAAAGGAAGAGTTGCAAATGCTTGAAACCCAGTACCCAAATCGCTTTGGCCATCTCAAAATGGAGCTCAAATCTTTCATATTATTACTTGAATCCCAGCAATATAGTAATAACATTCCCTCTTGTTCCACTGCTACCACACAAGGTCAGCTTAACATTCTGTCTCTCTTTCTTTCTTTTATTAATTAACATAGCTTTGTTTATTAATATTTCTGGTTGTTGTTTATGTAATAGCATCAACAAGCAAGAGAAAGAAAGGTCGTTCTTTAACCCACGAAGTGATCATTGAGGAAAGAAGTAAGTGTCAGAAGGTTGAAGGGAACTTCAAGGGAAAGAACAGGATTGATTTGGTTCTTGAGAAGGCTCAATCGTGTCTTCGGAAAATTCAAGAGCTCAAATCTAGCTTATGCGGAAGTTAAAAGAGAAGCAAATTGTGTAAGACTTATTTTAATTGTATTTTAGGCAATTTATGTTGCTCTGTTCATTCTGTGCTGTGTAATTCGCTTGGCTCTGAAACGTTTTTCATTCTGAACTACTGTTAGTAGATGTAAAGACCGTGTGATATATTTTTCAAATAAAGTATAATTAGGTAGTGCTTTTGTTAATATATAATTTTTTGTTAATACATTTTTTGTAAATAAAGTTTTTTTACTTAAAAAAATTTATTTATTTAGTTGTTAATAAGAATTTTTATTAAAAATTATAAATTTATTTTAATAAATAAATTTTTTAAAATTTTGTTTTGAAAAATGAAAGGAATAAAATAAAATTATCAAGTAAATAAAAATTATTTAAGATATTTTAATATTATAAAAATAATTTTTATTTTGAAATTTTTAAAATTTAAACTTTTATTAACAGAAATAAAATAACTTAATTTCTTAAAAAATTTACTAAAAAAATCAAAGACGAAAATTTTTAATATTTTATTTGCGTTTATTATAAAAGTTTAAAGTGAATTTTTAGTTGTTCTAATTCAAATGTATAATAGTTTACGACCAATAAACAAACCTGAGGGTATGAAGTGGCTTTCCTCTAATAAAATTTAATATAAGATTAATGTTAAAGTACCTTGTAGGGTGCGAATAATAACCTCTATAACCTCCTGTCTAATCTAAACTTGCAACTTATTATAAATTTAAGATATAGAAACCTACAAATCTAACTCATAATTAAAAATTAGTTTATAAATTCAGAGTATGTTATATACTTAATTAGCCTATGACTATTATTAGTAGACTATGCTTATCTTCTTGACACCGCTCGCCCATGAGTTAATAGACTTTTTGTCATGTGAAATAATAGTGTGAGCGGTCCTTCATTCACAAGTTGACTCCGAACTATATAAACAATACGTCTTTTGCATTTTTGGAAACAAAATAACAGAACTTTTATTACATGATATGCAGATAAAAGTGAAAGAGTACGGCAAGTCTATAATAACAGACATTTAGATATGATTCTATTACAGCTCCTTTTCCCAAAGAACAGAGAACGCGTTCACAAAGAAACGGTAATGTTGCCGAATGAACAGGATGACAGGCATAGAAGAAATCACGGCAACAAGAGTAGGTACCCATGGCATCCGGCCGTGAAAAGTAATGAAAAAAGTTGCACTGAAGACTACCATCATTGCTGCTATTGACAAAAGAAGTGATCCAAGTGCAACCATTAAACTCTTGGGCAACTGCCAAAGGAAGTACTCGGCTGAATAACTGGAGCTGTATATAAATAAGAATGTCAGTACTGATATTGTTGAGAATACCAGCGCTGCTGCATCTGATATGGCAAAGACTTTAAAGGAAACATCTTCAACGAAAACAGGAACCCCCGTATCTCCTTTGTTGCCACCTGGAATGGCGAAAGCTGCGGCAAAAGCCACTGTTGCGACTAGAGTTGCGACAACCATGCATGAATTTGCGGTATCCTTCATCCATTTTTGGCCATCTTTCATTAAACTTCCATGAGCCTTTTCAAATAATTCTCTAGGCGTTTGTGAGTAGTTGTTTTTAGCTTCAGCAATTACCGATGGCAAAATCTCACTCACTTTCTGCTTTCAATATCATGAAACAGTTCGTGAATGAGGCAAAGAAAACCTAGGCTCTTACACAGAAGAGAAGTGCGAATACTCACCTTAAACGAGCTCAACCGTTTTTGCTGTTGGAAAGCTGCTCCGAAGATGACGTTGGACCCATCATTGTTGGCCTTGGACCCATCAATATCATTTCCTTGTACCATTGCAGCCAAATGCAATATAGTGTTACCGTTCTTATCTGTTAGGAACACTCTTGGATCATTTTGGGAGCGCATCTCAGACAAGAGTTGCACGATTTTCTCTTGACCGTTGTAAACAGCTACATGAAATATGGTTTGTTTCCTTTCGTTAACTTCCCATAATATATCAGGACGTTTATCGGCAAGTTTTCTTAGAAACTCGATGTTCTCTTTGCGAGCAGCATGAAATATTAGTGGAAAGGGATATGAAATTAATTTCGAAATCTTGTTCGTATCCAAATTGTCAACAACGTAACTCCAAATTTCTTCTACTAGTTTTTCTATTTCAGGCGCTTGCTGGGCCTGCGTTTTATCGGCACCAGATTTCGTATTTGGATCTGCAGTTTGGTTCAGCCAACGTTAGCTAAGTGGATGAATTTGCATCATTTACAACCAAAACTGATGTAAATGTTCGATTAATCTTTATATTTTAACTACATATTCGTTTAGTTTTTATATTTTAAAAAATTTTCAAGGCACTCCTCTAAATAGTTCCAAGTTACCACACACATATCTCAGAAGTTGGTGGGTCGATTAGAGTATGTTGGATTAGGGAATTGTGTTGGATTCCCGAATAATATACTTGATTTCGAAATGATCAATCTTAAAAACAATTTCGTTAGATAATTGATGTAGATTTAGATTGTCAAACAATAAATAAATCCTAAAAATGAATCATTTGATAATAAATTCCGATTCCGTAATTATGTTTTGACAATTATTTATTGGATGATTGCTAGCCTACTCTATCTAAAAGAGCAACTTGAATCAACCTTTTTGGTAAAAATATTTTGACAACCCAAATATTATTGTGTAAGTTCTCAAGTGAGTACTATAGAAACCACCACAATGCTAAACATACACTAAAACAACAAAAAACAAACTAGAAAGCCTACGTTCATGAAAGAAAACAACTATGCATGCAATTCTTTCTTCTTTAAGCTGGAAACAGGTTGTAAAAATACCTAAAATGTGTTCACAAATCACTTATTTTAACAGCCTAGCTTTTAACCCAACGGAAATAGATGAGGATAACTTAATGTTTTTCTCCGGTAGCATTATTTATTTTTAAATCCTCGTTTATTCCCTTTATTTTAGGTTAAATGCTTATTTAACTTCTATGTTTTAAAAAATATTTTTAGATACCTTTGTTGTTAAATATTTATACTCCTTCCCTTACTTTTTCTTTATTTTTGTAATAATACCCTTACAATAACATTCTTGGAGACATTAATTAATTTATCTATAAAAAGTTAATTAATGATTAACTCTAAAAAGTAAAATAAAATGCATGTATGCATGCATGCATGTATGTCTGTATGTTATAATAGCACTTTGCATGTTAGTGAGAACTCCAATTAATAGGAATCCTGTAACTCTATGCTTGAAGCATTCCTTTCCGTCGTTCCCTAGCTAGGACTAAATGATGAAAAAGTGCTGTGACGAACTTTAAGAATATCAACCTTGGACAGGGGAGCACTTCAGATCTATTTGAATTTTCCTAATCGTCAAATGAAAATAATGTACAACTTATAATAATGAGCAAGGATCATATATAAACCAAGCAAGGCTTGCTTAAGGTTTCAGAGATTAGAAAACTTACATAAACTGCAGAATCTCTGAAGAATCCCTTTCTGATTGGAAGACGACATTGACTTTCCAGCCAAGGCATGTAGTGCTGTCTCGCCGTTTCTATCTCGAGCAATGGCTAACTCTCGGTTAGGACCAATCAATTGCAGCGCAACACCTAAGCACAGCAATCGCCTTATTCACGGTTAATACAGAATTATTGCATCAATCCATCGTTGGTGCTCGGAAAATTGCGGAACGGATTGTTAGGAGCAGATCTATGCTAATAACTTCAACTTGCCATATAGATTTTCTTTTCTTTTTCCTATTTTCTTGAGCTTCTATATGACTTCTCCTTTGTAATTATAAATATTTGATACCTTACTACACCCTTATAACTTTGGGCCCCATATTTCTACTTCTGGGGTCACACCTGATTAATTATGGCGTTAATCTTAAATGGGCATATGTTTCAAAATATTCATTTTATTGGTTTTATATGAAAGAATAAATGCAAACATCATGTCATTTGAATTTATATCTTTAAATCTACTTAGATTTTCGTTTAAAGAAAGACAAACAAAATCCTTTAAAAAAAATAAACAAACTTTACCTAATAATTAATCTTTTTTATATTTGATTAATTTCAGCAAACGGTAACTTATCATAAATTTACGCGACAGAAGATTAGGAAAAACTGAATACAAATCAATGCAACATTAGATCCAAATTCCTACTCTTAAGTCGCTACAACAGTTTAGGCTGTTACAATTTTTTTTAAAATAATTTTCATCAAAAACATACATGGTCTAATTTCATGAATTTTCTATTAGAGTCCAAAACACTTTTTAGCCAGTTGAAATTAAGCCCAAGCTTAAGTTGGTGGATGATATAAACCTATGTTGAAGATCCGAGGATATCGAGTCTTTACCTTCCCATGGGAATTAATAAGAAATTCTTCAAAGCTTAATTAAGTTAGATGAAGAAAGGATCCTGTTATAAAGAGGAAAATCATAGTTGTACTGGATAAAGATACCGTCCCTTTTAACATGTAAGGTAAGTTTCTAGCTCTTGTAGACTTAGAAAGTTAATTGACATAACTAGAATCAAGCGGGGTAGCCGTGTAAAGCATATACTCCACTGCCACTCAAAAGTATCCGACTGTCTTCTAGTCAAGTGTATTAAAGTTTTAAATTGTTGCCCACGGCAGTCTGCATATATCAAGAATGAAGTTGTCCTATAACTAGCATGTATTAAGAATAGTGCTTACCGTATAATTCAATTTTTATGACAGTGACGAGCAATTCAATGCGATCCGAGGGATCGTCTAGGAGAGTCTTATCATAAAGGTGCAGTACCATCTCCATATGACTTGACATAGCCGCTGCCTGAAGTGGCAAAATACCGCGATGTGGCCAAATATTGCGAGGTGGCGGAATATTGTCATTTTCTGTTCTTCTCTTTTCCTTTGGCGAACCTTGAGGAGTCGACAGGGGAGACATATTGGCAAATCCTCGGATATTTGTTAATTGCTCCCCATTCTTCTTCTCCATCATCATCTTGACAAGGTCCAAGTTTCCAGATGCTGCAGCATAATAAAAAGCTGTACATCCGTAATCATTCTTCAAAGCTACTAAATCCTCTGCGCTCAGATAATTTACCAAATCCTTCACAAAATTAGTGCGATTTGCAGCAGCTGTAACGTCGAGAGCTCTGTTCTTTTGCTCTGAAAACACGGCTGAAATATCATCTAGATGTTCGTCATAAATACATTTAACCTTGTGCCAATTACCGTCCATTGCTGCTAGCAGACACGATTTGACTTGTGTCTTACTCTTCTCACCTGTCGAGTTATAGCAAGATAGAAACCTTTTTACAACACAAATTTTACCATAAAGACCTATCTTAATGTAATTTATGGCAATCATTCAATTTTATTTGAGAGCCTCTTTTCTTAATCTTTAATTTACATTGGACATCTAAAACAATTATTCCAATATTTGTAATACATGCTATATGCCATGTAGTGGTGATAATTGTTAAGAACTTGGGCCCTTATAGTGTTGAAGCAAAACTTACTTTGAGATCTTTCGTCCGATGTCAACGATGGAGAAATCACAACTTCAACGTCGTGTTTTATTGGCTCAGATTGTGCTTCGACAGCAATGTCTTCCATGATATCTGCAGACGAACCTACGTATTCGGTATTATAAGCGAGGCAAGAATTTTAAGACAAGAGACAACTGAAAATAAAAACAGACGACAAAATAAGGGTACCCCGTTCCCGAAACCCAAACCTTTGTTTCTCTCAGGCGAAGCAATCCGCAGCTCCCAAATGGAAGTTTTTGAAAGAAAGACCCGATATAGAATAACGAATACTAAGGAATCAAGGCAATGAAAGAGTTAAATAACTTTCGCTTTGCGTGAAAAACAATAGAAAACATGGGTAATGGATCGGAAGTTTGATACGATAAGGTTTTAACACCAGCTGTAAGAGAGAGTCACTCAGGGAATCGGTGGATCAGACCCATGTTGGGAGACAAGGGTAGGGACACGCCTGACTATTTATAGAGTATGCGAGTGTACGGCAGAACTAAGCGACAAAGGCTGGGTTGGTGGTGTTGTGTTTGGTTAATGACGGGTTTGTTTATTTGGGGAAAAAGATCTTAATAATGCTCACATATTCCAAGTCAATGGCCAAAAGAGTATTATCAATTAGTTAGCCTAACTCAATCAAAAAATTAATTCAAAATTGAGACTTGTCTCAAATATATATTATTAAAATAATAAGTATTCTCAATCAATTTTTAAAGAATATTCTTTATTCTTTGAAAATTGAAAAATTCCCTTAATAGAAAAAGAAAAAATGAGAGGTATACTATTTCCTACCAAGAATTTATATAATCTTATTAAAACTAACTGTCATTTTAAAAAAATTTCACTCATCAACTCGGAGGAGGATGATAAGGATCACACTAGGATCCTTCAGATATGATCTTGAAGCTTCTCAATTAAGTCAATTATGAGAAAAACCATTGTCATTACTTCATGTAAATATAGCAAACATCATGGCCATTATAATATTGCAAATATGGAAGAAATCCGGCCCCAAATTGTGGTGATTGATGCGTGCCTTTTATGTTATCAATACTCTTCTTATGTAAATTGGCATTTGAGCCGCATGAATAAAACAACAGTGAATTCACATTTTCTATACTGTCTATCTAAAGTTTTTTCAAAAGGTTGGGTTGGTAGTTACTGTGTTTGGTTAATGACGGCTTCTGTTAATTTGAAGAAAAAATAAATAAATAAAAAGATACTAAGCGACAAAGGTTGGGTTGGTAGTGCTAGTGTGTAGTGTTGCTTGGACAATGATGGGTTCTGATAAATCAAGAACCACATGAATACTGCTGAGGTGGGTCGCATATGAAGGCTGAGAAACAAGTGTCTGGCTCGTATGCATCTGGTGTATGCATTCTCTCTTAATGTGAAATGTAGACATAGTATAGAGTATGCGAGTGTACGGCAGAACTAAGCGACAAAGGCTGGGTTGGTGGTGTTGTGTTTGGTTAATGACGGGTTTGTTTATTTGGGGAAAAAGATCTTAATAATGCTCACATATTCCAAGTCAATGGCCAAAAGAGTATTATCAATTAGTTAGCCTAACTCAATCAAAAAATTAATTCAAAATTGAGACTTGTCTCAAATATATATTATTAAAATAATAAGTATTCTCAATCAATTTTTAAAGAATATTCTTTATTCTTTGAAAATTGAAAATTCCCTTAATAGAAAAGAAAAAATGAGAGGTATACTATTTCCTACCAAGAATTTATATAATCTTATTAAAACTAACTGTCATTTTAAAAAAATTTCACTCATCAACTCGGAGGAGGATGATAAGGATCACACTAGGATCCTTCAGATATGATCTTGAAGCTTCTCAATTAAGTCAATTATGAGAAAAACCATTGTCATTACTTCATGTAAATATAGCAAACATCATGGCCATTATAATATTGCAAATATGGAAGAAATCCGGCCCCAAATTGTGGTGATTGATGCGTGCCTTTTATGTTATCAATACTCTTCTTATGTAAATTGGCATTTGAGCCGCATGAATAAAACAACAGTGAATTCACATTTTCTATACTGTCTATCTAAAGTTTTTTCAAAAGGTTGGGTTGGTAGTGCTAGTGTGTAGTGTTGCTTGGACAATGATGGGTTCTGATAAATCAAGAACCACATGAATACTGCTGAGGTGGGTCGCATATGAAGGCTGAGAAACAAGTGTCTGGCTCGTATGCATCTGGTGTATGCATTCTCTCTTAATGTGAAATGTAGACATAGTAATCGCGCCGTGTGTCCTCAATCCATTAATTGAGGAACCAACCGCCCGGTTAACGACAGATAAGAGAACTATTTACTTGGGTGTTTCTCAAGTTTTTTCACTAAAGGGTACAATTAGGTAACTGTATATAATCCATTAATTTTGTAAAGTGCCAGCTAAATGATGTCTTAACTCCAAGCTCATGCTTTTTTATCAGAGAAACTAGTTGTATGGCACAATTCCATTTTAGCAGTAACGAATATCCGCTTAAATCAATTTTTCACACTGATATGGTGCAAGCCACAACTTAACTAAAAGTTAGCTATTTGTTACGGACCGCAATCGTGACACCCAAGATATGCGCCCGTACGTTAGTGTCGTTGCTGGTTGTGCTGATTGTGGGAGACGTGCTTCAGGAAAGTGTGTGTGTCGATACAATGCCCTAGACTCTTTGGAGTTCAGGCAGGCCGACGCGGTTGAGTTTGGGGAGCTTGTCGCTAGTCGAGGACTTAACGCTGAAGAGGGGTCTAGGAAAATCCTGACGCACACTGGTTGGGAACTGGAGCCGTTCTCCTGACGAGCCCAAGGCAGGGCGAAACCAGTCGACATTGTGCCACTTCCTCCAGGCTTACTCTCGTAGTATGGGATGCGGGAGTGCCGCACGGGGTCGAAACCTCTCGTCCCGTGACATATTGCTGAATTAGTTTCACCAAAAGATGTTTATTTTATCCAGTTATTCGTTTATTACGTAAGTTCAAGTTATTGATTCTTACATCGACGTAAACACTATCATTGAATTTTTTTAACCAAAAAAAAATATATATGTTTTTTTCGTTTGTTTATCACATAAGTTGAAGTTATTCATTTGTAGATCTACTTAAATCTATTTATCCCCACTAATGTGCTGCAGGCCGCAACCTAAATCAATTACTGGAGTTGTGCCATAAATAATTGATTCGTTTAATTTACCAAGTTATTGATTTATTGCACGAGTTCATTTTTTTTTTTTTTGGTTTAAAGATCTGCTTAAATCTAATTTTTCTCACTTATTTTTCTACTAATAAATTGCATGACACAATTTACTGTAATAAAACACTACTTCATTTCGACATCGGACTTTTTGAAGAATCACCATCAAACATCTAGCAAGCTGACCCACAATGTTTAAGGATGGCAAAATCCTCCATGAGTTTGAAGCCTGATGGAGCCCCACCCTAAATGGGGTGAATTTTAAATAATTTTTAGAGAATCTGGTGGAGAATAGAGGAAAAATAATCCTCGAATTCTTAATGGAATGAGGTTTGACTTTGTATTCCCTACCTCATTCCCACCCTAATCTTGTTATATATGAATTTTTTAATTTTTATTCAATAATTTTTGTTTTATCAATTACATTGTTAGTTAATAAATTTTATTTTTATTTTTATCTAATATAAATATATTATAACTAAAAGAAAACTCTACATTATAATTCTTATTCAACCATAAAATATTGTTATTTTTTCTCTCTCTCTCAAGGTACTGCTCTCTTCAAATATTTTTTTGTTTTGACATAATTTCAAGATATTGCTTCAACCTTTTGGATTTTTTTGAAATAATTTTAATACTTTATAATATAGTAATAATTTTATTTAAATCTCTAATTTTTAGTTTGCTGAAATCATTTATCCATACCTACTATAAACTAAGTAAATGGGAAATAAGGTAAGGATGGAGAAATCATTTCCCATATCAGAATTCCTCATCCTCATCTTACTAAATTTACTAAGGCATGTAGTGGGGAATGAAGGTGAAATTTTTAATAGGATGAGAAATGGGGTAGGCCTCCCCACCCCGATTGCCATCCCTAAGTCAATATTCTTCAATCATCATCACCATTATTCAAAATTCATTCACAAAATCAAAATAAATGAGAACAATAAGCAAGGCCAATTAATCCTCCTCATGCCACCACAGCCTCCCTCTGTACTTGATTTCAACTGTACTTAAACCTCTCATTTTATTAAGTCTATATCCATGATTAATGTTGTCATTCCAAATTTATGTTATATATTTTGTCAGTATAAAGAGGATAGTTTCCTAATATTTTGTATCCTAATGAAATGATGACTGTAATTTAATTCCACTAAAAATATTTTGTAGCAATAGTGAAACCGTCACAATTAAATATGAAACTAATTCTAGTATGAAATTGTGAACCATTAACCTGAAATAAATGTCGTTAACTTCAAACACAGAGCATTAATCCTATAACTTGTACCATTAAAGATGAAACTTATGCTCACATAAAATATCTAATCAGAAAATATTTTGTAGCAATAGTGAAACCGTCACAATTAAATATGAAACTAATTCTAGTATGAAATTGTGAACCATTAACCTGAAATAAATGTCGTTAACTTCAAACACAGAGCATTAATCCTATAACTTGTACCATTAAAGATGAAACTTATGCTCACATAAAATATCTAATCAGTAACATGAAACTTTACCAATCGTCCAGGCATTAAGTCTAAAGCTATGTAACGCAAACCTATAACCTAGTACAAATGAGATCAAACAACTACAATTGAATCCCATAAATTTACCATCAAACATGAAATTAATGCTAACATAAATTATGAAATATTTAACCATTAACTCGAAATAGTTTACCATTGCTCATTAAATCCGAAACAACTGTCGTCATACATAAAACCGATGCTCATTCACATATTTTTTTATTTGATTAATTAATCATCATTTTTTAGATTTGATTGTTTATATATCTAATAATTGCATATTATTATTTTATTCTTTTATAGCACAGCTGGTAATTGCAGAAACCAGCTGTTACCTTCTTTTTTTATTTTTTTTATTTTATCAATCAAACAAGTCAAGGGCGCTCTCATTACGAAGCCCCTGCGTAAGATACATGCATTTGGTATATATACTAAACGCGTTCGGGAAAATGTAAAGACGAAATGGTGTGTGTGTGTGTGAATCAATTCTTTTGACTTGTCTAACATTTCAATAATTTATGTAGTATCTGAATAATCAAGACAGTGATCTCATTTGGTATTTACAATACCTTAAAAGACAGAATATCCCCAGAAAGTTACTATATATATAGCCTACTTGCCCACAAGTTCAACTGTTGACGTCTAATTAAAGGACAAAGGAAAATTATTGATCATTTAAATAAGAGAAAGACAAAGTCTAAAATGCATGCATTGCAAGTACGACAATCATTCTGCGGTTCAGTGACAATATGACATATATATACATGTGTATTTTTATTTATTGTTATTACAAGGGATACTTTACGATTGGATGATTGCAAAATATGAATGACGTAGTATCTTAAATGACTTTTAAACATTATGGAACAACTTTTGCTGGTTACTCGAGTTTAATTATTGAGAAGATAGAGGGCTAAGATAATTAATTTGTGCTTTATCCGTTTTTTTTAGAAATAAAAATAAAATGTATTGTAAATGTTGGTAAAAAAACTATACAATATTTTGGGGATTGCCAATTTCTCTCATACAGTAATTAACATATACAATTTTCTTTCATACTGTTTTTATAATGGTCAAAAACCCCCCGAACAAGTTAAGTTTACAATATTATCCTTATTTTCAACTACTCTTTTATTTACATTTATTATAAATTAAATAAATCACACGAATAGAAACTAAATAAAAAAATTAAGTATTAAAAATAAAAAATATATGTTTTGATATGAGCAAAAAATTTAATAATAATTTTTTTCTTGTAATAATTTATTTTGTGAACATTTTCTTATAATAAACATTTTGTAATATTTTAAAATTAAATGTAAAAAGTATAGGCAAAATATTTTATTATTTATCTTATAATAAAATTTTATTTGTCATTCAAGTTTTCTTATAATAAATTTTTATCATTTTATAATAATTTTCTTATATATTTATTAAAAGAAATTTTTCACAAAATAAATAAGTACAAGAAAAAAATTTTATTATTAATTTTTTTGCTCATATCAAAACATACATTTCTTGTTTTTAATGCTTAATTTTTTATTTAGTTTCTATTCATGTGATTTATTTAATTTATAATAAATATAAATAAAAGAGTAGTTGAAAATAAGGGTAATATTGTAAATTTATACTATCAAGGGAATTTTTGGCCATTATAAAAATAATATTGGAGGAAATAATATATGTTGATTACTGTAGAGGGGATATTGACAATCTCCCTATTTTTTATTACTTATGATTAGATATAGTTAACAATATCTGAAACTGAAACATTATATCAAAATTATTCATCTAAACAAAATGTAACATTTATAAATTTCACGTTCTTCTTTCCTTTATTTTGCCAAGCGAGGGTTGGCGGTCGCCCACTAAATATCTCCATTGGGTACATAGAATTAGAAAAAGCTCATCAATTAATTACAAAGTCAATGGAGTATTAAGATGTTGTACGGCCGATTGCTCATAGACAGATTTTTTTGCTATCGCACGTCAAAGCGTGTTCAAGAAAATTGAAAGCTTACAACTCGATGATGAGCTAGCTTCTTACAGTAATTACGATAATTATTACAGCTTTCTCTACTCCATTTATTCATATAACCGAGGATTTACCCAGAATTAATTATAAAATCTTCTACTTATAAATTTATAAATTTTACAATAGAATTTGGTATGTACTTAACGTATCTTTGATATTAATGTACAGCAATTGCAACCACTTGCAGAACAAAGCTTTCATACTTTGACTATATTTTTTTCTGAAAAATGATATTTATGCACCCTATCAATAAATCTCACTTTAATTTCATTAAGGCAGTTTTCTAGGACAATTTTATTATTAATTCAAACTTTAAAGGTATTAGCCAAAGTATTTCAACTTTTGTTTGCTTTCATGTGGGGTTAGAGTTGGCTCCCGATCATCACTGGATTAAATGTGTCATTAATACTGAAACAGCATAGTCGAGTCTCATTTGTCTACTACTCTCTAATTAATAATTTTCTAATGAGTATATTCTCATTTAGTTAAGATGTAAATATGCCACTATAAGACAACAAAAACATAAGATGTAAATATGCCACTATAAGACAACAAAAACATAACTCTAATATATGAAAAGGACAAAAAAAAAAAAATTCTCTAGTATATTGGAATTCATGTTTTGTTGTACTTCAGTTGTATCTTTCTTTGTTAAAATGACATTGTCCTCATGTGGGAATTGTTGGAACAAAGAGAAAAATAACAAGCAAACTCGGAAAAATGTAGCAAAATGTGCAAATAACAATCCAAGAATCACCTAGGTTGCCACATCCTGGTTGCAAAAATATTAAAGAAATTTACTTCTGCTTATACATTAGTATCATAATGAAAAATAATTTTAAAAAAAAGTGGTTCATAGAGGAGACATAAGATAGGGCATGAGCATATTCAAAATACAAAAGTTGGGAGAGTTCATGAGCTTAATCAATATCAAAAGTTAGTTCACAATTACAATGGTATTTCAACACTATGTTTAAGGCCTCTTTTTTTTCATTTTATTTAATATTATGTTTACGGCTTTACTAAACTAAAAAAAATTTGTCAAGATTTACAGGTATTGATGGCACTGGTTATTCAAATTTGTCAAGTGGAAGGGTGTTATTTAAAGTTGCCATGCTAAAGTAAACAAGCAGTTAAAACGGAAAAGGGTAATTTTATTACTTAGCTGAACAAACGAGTGCAGCAGATTTTGATCTCATTTGTTTACCATTTTAGATGATTTCAATTTTCTGAGTGATAGCTTGTAATCTCCCTACATCTTTGTATCCTTTACTGAGGGAGAATAATAAAGGTTAACTGCTTGGTTAAGTCTAGTGTTTATTTTTCTAATTCATTTAATATCTGGATTTTGTTGATCGTATATTTGATTCGTAGTTAGCATTTGTTAGCATTAGGATTGATCAAAACCTAAATTAAAACAATGTTGTTTGAGTGAATGATTAGAGAATAAGAGGCTTGTATCCTCATTTTCTTTGATATTATAAGGAAGAAGTTTGTTATTATGTGCATGGACATATCATGACGTTGGAAGAACTATGTACATGATCATTGTTGCGCATGATTGTTCATCAAGACATAATATTACTTCATCCAAGCGCATTATATGTGCTACAACACGTGTGATAAAACAATAGAATAATTCTTATGGAACAATACATCTTTTTTTTATACATTAAGTTACAAGATTTTTATTGCACATGACAAACGGTACACTAAACACTTCTTACAAATTATTCATAAAAAGATTGATTTAAAAAATCATAAGAAAGGCAACCAAAGGAACAAATTTATTCTTATTGAACTTTAAACTTGTTTCAAGAAGGGACATTGAACTTAGTAGTCTTTAGGAGGAGGGGGTGATTTGTAGTAATACGACGAAAGCAAAGATGAATGAGGTGGTGGCAACTTGTAATAGTAGGGAGGCAATAGTGATAGTGCCGAAGGTGGAGGTGGAGGTGATGTAGACGGTGGCGGTGGGAATTTATAAATGTAAGATGGAGGTGGAAATGGAGAGAGTGGTGATGGAGATTTGTATTAGTAAGGTGGTGGGGGAGAATACTTTGGTGGCGGTGGAAATTTGTAATAGTAAGGTGGCGGGGGAGAATGCTTTGGTGGTGGTGGTGATTTATAGTAATATGGTGGAGGTGGAGACTTCAGTGGTGGAGGTGGTGACTTATAATAATAAGGTGGTGGGGGAGAATGCTTGGTGGTGGAGGAGATCTGTAATAATAAGGGTGGCGGGGAGAATGCTTTGGTGGTGGTGGTGATTTATAATAATATGGAGGAGGTGGAGACTTCACTTGTGGAGGTGGTGATTTGTAATAATAAGGTGGTGGGGAAGAATGCTTTGGTGGCGGTAGTGATTTATAGTAAGGTGGCGGTGGTGGAGACTTTATTGGTGGAGGCGGTGACTTATAGTAGTAAGGTGTGGTGGGAATGTTTTGGTGGTGGTGGAGATTTGTAGTAGTAAGGTGGTGGGGGAGAATGTTTTGGTAATGGTGATTTGTAATAAGGTGGTGGAAGTGGTGACTTATAGTAGTATGGTGGAGGAGGTGAATGTTTTGGTGGTGGTGGAGATTTGTAGTAGTAAGGTGGCGAGGGAGAATGCTTTGGTGGTGTGGAGATTTGTAGTAGTAAGGTGGCGGGGGAGAATGCTTTGGTGGCGGTGGAGATTTGTAATAGTAAGGCGGTGGGGGAGAATGCACTGGTGGTGGTGGTGACTTGTAATAGTAAGGTGGCGGGGGAGAATACTTTGGTGGCGGCGGAGATTTTGTAATAGTAAGGCGGTGGGGGAGAATGCACTGGTGGTGGTGGTGACTTGTAATAGTAAGGTGGTGGGGGAGAATGTTTTGGTGGTGGTGGTGATTTGTAGTAATATGACGGAGGTGGAGATTTCACTGGTAGAGGTGGTGACTTATAGTAGTAAGGTGGTGGAGGAGAATATTTTGGTGGTGGTGGTGATTTATAGTAGTAAGGCGGTGGAGGAGATGGAGATGGTGGTAGAGGAGACTTGTAATAATATGGTGGCGGTGGAGAGGGAGAAGGAGGAGGTGGTGATTTGTAGTCGTAAGGAGGTGGAGGAGAATACTTTGGTGGTGGTGCTGAGGCATAATCATCAGCCGATGCCTTGCTGGTGGTCGCTATAAGCAAAAATGCCATAGCACAAAACAACTGAGGCCATTGCCTCGCCTGTCCCCGAGTTCCCATTTCCTTAAAATTGTGTTTTCTGACTTGATGTTAAACATACTTTGCTACCCTTTATATAGTGATCATTTTAATCAGTAGTGACGTAGAAATATTCTCTTAATTCATAATTGATGAGGAGAAAAGCTATAAAATACTCCCAACTCTCACATCGATTGAAAATTTCTTTTATGTTTCAAATTTGTTCACATAAGGAGGCATACATGTATGTCAAAAAGAGGTTGTTAAGATGCTTATTCGACAGCAGTTTTAATATTCTCATGAAAGGGCTTTGTTAACCAACTAAGGTGTTATGTGACAAATGGGTCTCAAATGTAAAGTCAAACTAAAAATTCCCTGGGAAAATTAAGTCTAGATTCATTCTTGTAAGTTGTGAGTGATATTGGTAGCAATGTCAAAGACGTTAGGGTTAGGTGCCAATTTTTTATTTTAATTTTGCTGTAATAAATATATATAAAATCTAGTTAAATGATTATAGGAGAATGATATTTTAATTCTTCTAATCAGAAATTGACTTTTATATATTTTTTATTTCTAATGGATTTTTATATTTTTGGTCCCTGATGTATTTTTTTATACTACATTTAATTGAGTAGTGATATATATCTCAAAATTTTATTTTCAAATTTTTTCTTAAATAATTTGACATTTATTCACTAGATGGTGAAATAATGTAATCATTCAACTTAAAATTTATGAAATTCGAGGTTCTATCATTATTTGATTATCTAAGACTTCTGTAGATTAAAACTAGTTAATTTGTTTTATTATTATTATTATTAATTTACTCACCCATTCAAATTCAAGCGCAAAACTTGAATTCTATAAAAATTGCACTTTACCACTGGATCTAGATCTTGGCTTCAATTAGTTAATTTTCCAATTAAAATGTCACATTTATTCTTCAAATAGTTAATTGTATGAAGACTTTGTTTCTTTTTGTTGGGTTTGTACTTCACGGAGATTGGCTGGCACTATCAACAGCTTTACGAACATGGTACAGTCGAGCTTGAATCAGTCTTGTTAGTCCTGCCTAACATTTTGGATGCAAGATGAAATATTTAAGAAGGAAAGCAAGAAAATAAATCAGAATCGTTCGAGAGACCCTGCACCTCCCTGTGAAACACACCGGTGTTGTTCAAATTCAGAGTTACCTGTGCATCTTTATTTACTGAACCTTTATAAACAAAAGACAACGGTTATTCCTAAAGACAGGCAACTCTAAGCATGAAAAAAACGTAAGTGGGCAATAACTCCTACCAAGTCTTAGACTAAGTCCACCACTTACTTGACTAGGTCCTAAATAACTGACACCTAAACAAATTATTGTCAACAAAACAAAATAACAACTTAATATAATGACATTTAAAAGAACAAGTTTAATCAGATGCATCTCCTTATGCATCTGCCACTAAATTGCAGCAATAGCAAATGTGGTTTCTTCAGTCTTTCAAAGGCATAAGCGACCGTGTTTGTTATCAGAAGCAAATTCCTGCAGGAACTGCCTTTCTTCAAAGGGTTGGCTTCTAACATTTGACGCTCGAAATTGCAATGTAAGTCTCTTTTGCATCCTTTCTAACGTGTTCAAATTCAACTTCCGAGCACATTTAGAACACGTTGTGGTAATAATATAGGGAATTTCCTCAACGAGATCACCAATCCATTTTCTTCAAACGATTTATTGTGTCATTGAGTACCCTGGAAAACTCTGATTACATAGTAATGGTTATTTACGAAGGACTAGCTTATTTCCAACAAGGCCGAAAATCTTGGATCAGTGTACACACTTGGAATGGGAGAGGCTTGTTGCTATTTGTCACAAAGATAAGTTTTATTCTAGCTGTAGCTAAGTGTGGGCGGATAGTTGTTTGTGATTTTAGTGCTGAGGATTCTAATTTAATTTGATTGTTATGGCACAAGTGTTAAATGTCTTGGTCTTCGTTGGGGCAGCGGTAATATTTGGTAGAATCAGGAGGGGCATATTTCACTGATGATTGTCAAGTAGAAAGGGGCTCCAATAAGGGCAAGGACATGGGAATCTCCGGCATTGGACGCGGTAGCATTGTCCCACAGTTTACGGGTACGTCTAGTAGCCGTATTGCTCTCTCCATGTGGCTTGAAAATAGTTATTTTAGTTAGCTTACTTAAGATTAGATTTTATTTTTTAAAAAAATTGGTTTGTATATTTGATTTCAAATTTATTTTGCTGCATAAAATTAGAAGCAGCTACAATGTTGACGTATTTTTCCTTCTTAATTACGTTTCTATTTTACTTCAACATAAATTACTTGCAATGCTTCATAAGTAATTATTTGTTTCTAAGATCATGGAGATTATGTTGTAATTAAAAACAGTATATTGTTTAAGTATCCATTATTCTCCTTGACATTTTTATTTTTTAAGGGGGTTAGAACTCAAGTATCCAGTCTAATGAAACTCATGATTGATTCGACTTGATTGACCTTATCCTACTATAACTAAATATAATGTGGAATAATAGAATGAAATTATGATTATTTTTTATTTATTTAATCTTTTTTCACGTCTCTGGTTCGAAAAGAACCAAAGAATTTGACAAAATTCACCGCGAGCAAACATGACAAGAGGGGAACGAGATGTCCATTTAACAAAAGCAAGCAAAACCACACGTACCCCAGTTCTATTTCTATTTGATTGAATTTATCTTAGGTTAGCAGCATTACAAAGAAATTATTACGACGTCTTTCTTTCTTTCTTTCTTTTTCCTCATTAAGTTCACCTTTTCTACGTCTTCAATTTAACACATAATGTATAATTAACACAACCATAATCGCTAACGAGATCATTGCCCACTAGTTTTGGTGGGTCGTGCACTGGCTATTGGCCGAATCCAAATTACAGATACATACAAGCCCATACTAGTTTTTCTTATTTGAATAGTACTTCTGTTATTTCAATTTTACCACTCTTGTTCTATTTTGAATTGACTTGCTTTTCCTGATTTTAGTAGAATTCATAACTAGATTCTTGTCACAATGTACAAAATTACTATGGTAATTTTTTGTACGCCTCCGATTTGAAAAAGGTTTTCTAGTTAACACACACTATATATATATATATATATAGAGAGAGAGAGAGAGCGAGATTAGTCTTAAGGGGTTAGGGTATTTCAATTAATCTCTAGTCGAGTGGCCTCTGAAATGGCGAATTGGTCCGAACTTCATCATGATCTGTTGGTCGAAATTGCTGGGCGGATAAAATTGTACGAGGATTTTGTTTCTTTTCGTTGGGTTTGTACTTCATGGAGATGGGCTGCAGCTATCAAAAAATTTATGTACAAGTTTAATCAGATGCCTCTCCTTATGCATATGCCACTAAATTGAGGCGATATTAATCAACGTGGTTTCTTCAGTCTGTCAAGGGGCATGAGCCGCCGTATTTTGTTACCAGAAGCAAATTCCCACAGGAACTGCCTTTCTTCCAAGGGTTGGCTTCTGAGACTCCGTGTTCAAAATCTAAATGCAAGTCTTTTGAATCCTTTTTCACGGGTTCAACTTGAACTTCCGAACATACGTACGTTTATGCCCTGGGAATATTGCATCGACCATCCCTTCTTCTTCAAAAAATTTGTTGTTTCTACGAGTAATTTGGAGCGACACTATGATTATACAGTAATGGTTATTTGTGGAAGTGAAAGAAGACTAGCTTATTTTAAACCAGGCCAAGAAACTTGAATCACTGTAAACACTGGGAATTGGTACAGGTTTCATGATGTTATTTATCAACGGAACGTGGCCCCAGTGGGAGTTACAATCATGGTAGATCAAAATCCAGAAGTAAGAAGAATGTTAAATGCTACAACTGTGGCAAGAAAGGGCACGTCAAGAAAGAGTGTTGGAGTAACCAGAAGAGAAAAGAGGGCAAAAAACCTGAGTTATCAAATGCTTAGGGGTGTGTAGCAAGTACCTCAGATGATGACTAAATTCTCTATAGCGAGGTAGTAACTGTTTCCGAAGACAGAAAGCGACTATCTAATGTCTGACTTATAGACTTAGGAGCTACCTGGCACATGACCTTTCGGAGAGAATGGTTTTACACATATGAACCTATCTCAGGAGGATCTGTATATATGGGAGATGATCATGCATTGGAGATCGCTGGTATTGGTACTATCAAAATAAAAATGTTTGATGGTACAATTCATACAATTGGAGAGGTATGACATGTCAACGGTCTGAAAAAAAATTCATTATCTTTGGGACAAATGGATAGTCATGGGCACAAAACTCATGTGGAGAATGAAATTATGAAGATCGTTAAAGGCACGCTTGTATTGATGAAGGCAGAAAAGATCGATGCTAATCTATTTATGCTTAAAGGAGAAACATTACAGGAGGTTGATGTGTGTGTCGCGTCAAATGAAGAAGAATCAACGATGATGTGGCACCTCAAACTTGGCCACATGTCGGAACAAGGTTTGAAGATTCTCTCTGAGCGAAAATTACTTCCAGGGCTCAAATCGGTAAATTGATTATTTTGTGAGCATTGTGTTAAACGTAAGCAGTATAGATTAAAGTTCAGTAGATCTGTTGCGAGAAGTAAATGCATTTTAAACTTGATTCATTCTAATGTTTGGGAATCGCCAGATATGTCCATAGGAGGTGCAAAGTAAATGGTGACTTTCATTGATAATTATTCCAGGAAATATTGGGTGTATCCAATTAAGAAAACGTCAGATGTATTTTCAGTATTTAAAGAATACAAAGCGCCGGTGGAACTTGAATCTGGTAAAAAGATCAAGTGCTTAAGGACAGATAATGGTAGAGAATATACAGATGGCGAGTTTCTTGCTTTCTGTAAGCAAGAAAGTATTCAGAGGCGGTTAGAATACACTCCTCAATAAAACGGAGTGGCAGAGCAGATAAACAAAACTCTTATAGAAAGAATAAGAGTTATGTTGAAGACTGCTGGTTTACCCAATTCATTCTAGGCAGAAGCAGCCAAAACTACATGTTATATAGTATATCGGTTGTCATCTATAGCAATTGGGCTTAAGACAGCAATAGAGATGTGGACTGGAAAGCCAGCTGATTACTCATACCTACATACATTTAGATGTCATGTGTACGTGATGTACAATGCCTAAGAAAGAACAAAGTTGGATCTAAAATCTAGAAGATGTATCTTTTAGGATATGCTGATGGAGTAAAGGGGTATCTTTTGTGGGACCCCACTGCCCATAAGATCGTCATTAGCAGATATGTTATTTTTGTAGAAGATCATCTGTAAAGGAAAGATGAGATGATGGCACTGTAAAGAAAAGTCAGAGACTGTGTCGGTATATGTGGAAAATAATCCAGAAATTTAAATTCTTCTGAAGCAGCACCAGAGCACGAGGAACAAGAACCAGTCGAGTTCGAGGCTCCAGAAGTTCGTCGGTCAACTCGTGAGAGACGACTGCCAGTGTGGCACTCGGAGTATGTCACAAAATCAATGTGGCATACTGTCTTCTAACGGAGGATGGAGAGCCTTCAATTTTCTATGAAACTTTAAACAGCTCAGATGTTACTTTGTGGATGATATCAATGCATGAAGAAATTGAGGCTCTACACAAGAACAAGACATGAGAACTTGTACCACTACCACGTGGAAGAAAAGCTATTGAAAACAAATGGGTGTATAAGATCAAACATGATGACAATGACAAAGTGGAATGGTATCGTGCAAGATTGATGGTGAAAGGATATGCTCAAAACGAAAGTATTGACTTCAACGAGATATTTTCTCCGGTAGTTCGACTCACAACAATTGGAATAGTCTTGGCGATGTGTGCTACATTTAACTTACATCTTGAGCAATTGGATGTGAAAACTGGATTTCTTCATAAAGAACTTGAAGAAAAAATATTTATGCTCCAACCAAAAGGTTTTGCAGAAACAAAAAAGGAAAACTTAGTTTGCAGGTTGAACAAATCTCTATACGGTCTCAAACAGGCGCCGAGATGTTGGTATAAGAGATTTGATTCCTTCATCATGAGTTTTGGATACAACAGACTCAATTCAGACCATTATGCATATTACAAAAGGTTTGAAGATAATGATTTCATTATTTTGCTGTTGTTTGTGGATGACATGTTGGTAGCAGGGCCCAACAAAGATCGAATCCAAGAATTGAAGACACAATTGGCTAAGGAGTTTGAAATGAAGGGCTTGGGACCAGCAAATAAGATTCTAGGGATGCAAATTCACCGAGACAGAAATAACATGAAGATTTGGCTTTCTCAGAAGAACTACTTGAAGAAAATCTTACGACGCTTCAACATGCACAATTGTAAGCTAATTTCTACCCCACTTCATGTTAATTTCAAATTATCCTCAAGTATATGTCCTAGCAATGAAGTAGAAAGGAATGAGATGTCTCGAGTACCGTATGCATCAGTAGTGGGAAGTTTGATGTTCGATATGATATGTACTAGACCAGACATTGCACAAGCAGTGGGAGCAGAAGCCCTTGATAAAAGAAAATTCATTACTGGCTATGTGTTTACACTTGTAGGAGGAGCTGTATGCTGGGTTTCGAAACTGCAAACCATTGTAGCTTTATCTGCAATAGAAGCATAATACATGGCAGTTACACAAGCTTGCAAAGAAGCTATTTGGATACAAATGTTATTGGAGGAGCTTGGGCACAAACAAGAGATAATTTATGTGTATTGTGACAATCAGAGTGCCTTTCATATTGCAATAAATCCGGTATTTCATTCCATGACAAAGCATATAAGAGTTTAACATCACTTCGTTCGAGAAGTAGTGGAAGACGGAAGTGTGGATTTACAGAAAATCCGTACGAAAGAGAACCTAGCAGATGTTTTGATCAAGCCAATCAATACTGACAAGTTTGTCTGAAATAAATGCTCTTGTGGCCTAGCAGAAATGTAAGCAACATGATTATGGTAAAACAGAAAGGATAGTGTGGTGATGATTGATTTTCAATGTAATCTCCAAGTGGGACAATGTCAAAGAAAGCACTTAAAAGTCAGAACCAAATTTGGTACTTAACTTTGGTGCCAGCAAATTAAAGAAAATGGAGAACATAGCCCACAAATTTTGAAAGCTAGATTGACAAAATTGAAGCCACGCAGATTGACGAAATTGAAGCCATAATTGTTGATTTCTTGGCCATTATTTTTCTATAAATAGAAGTGTAGATGAAGAGCTGAAGCATTCCATCGAGAATGAAACATTTCCTTTCTATAGGAAATTGAGAGTATTAAGAGTTTAATAAATTCTTGAGTGATTAATGTTTTGAGAGTTTGGATGTATTGTGATTTTGGGTAGTGAGCTAAAATATCACAATACTTGTAACTCATTTTCACTAGCAAAATATTTTCTTATGTATCGCCTGGACGTAAGCTAAAAGTCAAACAACGTAATTTTCTAGTATCCTTTTTGTGCTTATTCTTTATTTTTCTTCTAATTTTATTTTATCTGTATGTCTGCTTCACCCACCAATTTCCTAACAGATGCTCAAGTGGTAAATTGGTCTGAACTGCATCAAGGTCTCTTGGTCGAAATTGCTGGCGGATAAAATTGTACGAAGACTTTGTTTCTTTGGGTTGGGTTTGTACTTCATGGAGATCGGCTGCAACTATCAGCAATAAATTTATGACCAAGTTTAATCGGATGCCTCTCCTTGTACACGTGCCACTAAATTGCAGTAATAATCAATTTGGTTTCATCAGTCTTTCAAAGGGCATAAGCAGTCATGTTTTCTTACCAAAAAAAATTCCAGGAATTGCCTTTCTTCAGTCTGCACCCT